>PVJX010022246.1:0-30836 GCA_004027295.1 Dolichotis patagonum | reverse complement strand
TTAGCTTCCCATCTTTCTCGTGCCTCTGTGCCTTTGCTTAAACTATTATTTTTAACTTTGTTTCCCTTCCCCAGTCTCTTCCCAGATACTCCACTGATATCACCACCGGCATGGGTCACACACCAGGGAAAATAATTCAGTCAGAGTGCAGTCCCTCTGGTACAGCAGACACACATTCACATTCTACAATAGTGTTTGTATGTGTGTCCCCACCTGGACTGCAATCTCATGAGAAGAGTTCATTTAAGACACTTTAAAATTCACAACCAACAAGGCATGTGTCCCAGTTACTCAGGAAAATGAGACAGGAGGGTCACAGGTTTGAACTTTACCAGGGAAACTTAGTAAAACCCTGTCTCAAAATAAAATTTTAAGAAGGACTGGCACTGTAGCTCATTACTCTTTAAGTTCTAGTACCAAAATAATAAAATAAATAAAATTCACAGCGCAGAGTCCTGCATGGGAATGTGCTAAGTACATTGCTGAATGTCTAAATCAGTAGAAGAACAAGTGTTAAACTCCTGAAACTCAATCTAGGCTCTTTAATACCTCTTAATCATTTCAAGACAGAAAGAAAAAAAGACAGACAATAAGCAACCAAAAGCAAAAAAAAAAAATAATAATTCCCAGGGAGCCAGCATATGAGGACACTTTGTACCCCTGAACTTCTCCATAAACTCCATTGGTTAAGAAACCATGGGAACCTGTGGCATAGAAATGTCCATTGAACCCCAATAATTGCAAAAGGAAAAGGACTTTATCTCAAGGTCATAAGGATTGCAATTCAGGAAGCAGTGATTCAGACAGCTCTGTTCTAGAGGAGTTTTTTTTGTTTTGTTTTTTGAGATAGGATCTCTCTGTGTAGTTTAGGCTGAACTTGAACTCACTGTGAGACTTGAGCTCTATGAGCTTAAGCTGGCCTTGAACTCAAGGCAATCCTTCTGTCTGTGTTCTGACTGCTAGGCTTACACTCTGGCAACACTGTACCTGGCTAGTTCAGGTAGCTCTGAATCAGGGTTCCAACAAAGGCAGGAAAACTTAGGTCCTGTATGAGCTACAGAATATTGAGCAAGAACAGGAAATGTGCCTGACAGAAAATAAAGGACTATGAACAGAAGGAAAATGTTCATAAAGTATAACATCCTAAGCCTGTGGGCACAATATGATTTTTAGGTCATCGCAGACTCTTGCAGTCAAAGCATAGAGATGCTGCAAGCAGCAACTGGAATTGCACATAAGCCCCTTTTCCTAATGACTTCCCCACTCCATGGTTAAAAACTCTTTCAACACAGCTTCCATTATGATTTTCCTTTTATTTTCACAGAAATCAGCCACTGTGGGAGAATTTACACTGTAAAATTTGGCCAATAGAACAAATAATGTTTCCACAGAGGGGGATTTTGTTATTGTTGTTCACATTTTAAGTTGTACAATTCATTGATTTTTAATGTACATTAGGCTGTGCAACTATCATCACTATCTAAATTCAGATCATTGTCATCACCCCAAAAAGAAACCCATACCCATTTACCCATTATGGGTCACTCTTACCATTCAGCCTTTATGACCCCGGGGCTTTTGAGAGTTTGTTGTTAAAGGCTCAAGTATCTGTTTCTTAACAGTTACTTTTCTCCTCTTCACTAAAACCTGCTGAAACCCAAAGGTTTATATCATAAAGATTTATGTATCTTTAAAAAGAAATGATTTCAGTTTTTGCTTAATGTGGTTTATCCATCACAGAGTGAGATGAAAACTGCCATGCAGAAAAGATCACAAACTAATAAATCTTTTAAAAGCCTGGATCCCTTTCTGCTGGATTAGTACATGGAATTTACTCTTGCAGGAGACAATGGGCTCTTGTCTATTTTTAGATTAGATAATGCATTTCTTAGGACCCACAGGAGGCCAGGGCTTCTCATATTACTGAGCACACATGCAGAGAACAGAGATCTTGTAAAAAGGAAGAAGCAAAAAGACAAGGGAAAGGACTGGTGGTTTTGATGCAACTCCATCAGGAAAAATGAAATAAAATGGCCAAGAATTTTCAAAAAGCTTACTAGAAATGCACAAAAATACAGATGTATCAAAGACTGACACACATTCCCCTATTCATTCAAATGCACTTGCATTATGAGATCATTTGTTAATCCTCTAATGATCCCACAGCCCAGAGCAGTTGCACAGATATGGACTCCCAGATACCAGATGTGAATTACTCATCTAGCTAATGCTTGCTGATTGAACTTGTTTCTAAATTTTTTATACTTGCAAGAAGGGAGTGTTGGGTCATACCCTAAGCTGGGGACTCTACTCTCTACCAAAATCTGGCCTTAGGGCCCGTAGAATCAGCATTGCCTGCAAGCTGGTCAGAATGCAGTCCCAAGCCCTAGCTGAACCCACAGCACCCTGTCTGTATTAACCAGCATTTCTAGTTGATTTATCCATGCATTATTTCTTGAGAAGCACTGAACTAAAACCACTATAGCCCCTTTAATTGGCATCTATTCTCACCTTACTTTTTGTTGTATGGAGAAGAGATCCATTGAGACTTACCTGGAATTCATTCAACTGACCCTAAGTAGAGTGCACATGTCTTAGGAATCCCCATCTTATTCCAAGCAGTTTTAGAGATAACACAAGAGGTGTTGTGAATCCTCCAAAACAGCTGAATCCTCTATGCAGGTTGGAACCTTACTAACCACATGAAAGCAAAGGCCTTCTCCACACCAACCATAGAAATGATTACTTAAGAGAAGGGTTTTTCCTTGTAAAAGTAATTTATGATCACTGTGGGAAATCTGGGGAACTATAGGGAAGAAAATTAAAGATCATCAGAATTTCACTTTGCTTTTAGCTAAAAGGCACACAGCCCTAGGGATAGGATCGCATTGGGTTTCTAATGCCAGATAAGACTGCAGAGCACTTTCGATACTTCTACATAAAACAAAGACTTTCCCAGAGACAAAGTGTTCAGTAAAAGGTACACGGGATAAAAATCTACCCACTTACATAAATTGGTGACACAAAGCTGATCAGAAAGGAAATACATGAAAATTTATTATCTCTGGCCTCCTCTTGACACAGAGTTCAGGTTAAATTTTACATTTCACTCTTCTTAGTCCACAGTCGTCTAAATCAAAAAAGTTGTCCTGCACAGTGTCATAGGGGTCTGCCCTCACCTGCACCAGGGAGGATGACTGAGCCTCCCTAAAGATGAGCTCACAATGGAGAACTGCAAATCCTTTGAGGAGCTATGTAGCTAATAACCAATGTTGCAAGCAAACATAACAAGCAACAGGAACTTCAGATAACGAGGCATTTGGATATAGACTATAAAGAACAATGTGCAAAATAATTAAAGACAAATAAAGAATTGAACTAAACAATATAAAAGCACAAACATCAAAATAGGGTTGCTAGGAAGCTGGCAGGCACTATGGACTGCAGGAACTCAGTACAGAAGATGATGAGTGGGAGCTGTGGGTCTCACTTAGGTTTCACTGAATTGGGTTTTCTCCATACACTGAATTCAGTCATGATTCGTTATTTGAAGCTAAGAACTGGATTGAAATACTCCAATTCCAATGCAAAAGTTACAGATTTGTGTAGTTGGTAGAGCATACCAGTCATCCCTGTGAACTTGGTTATTAATCACATATTCTTATTGGGACTATCTCTATGAGTTTATATAGTTTTACAGTTTTAAAACCACAAAGTATTTTGGCTTATCACTTTCAAAACACATGATTTGCACCTGGCCTCCTCTGAACAGGTCAGACATTAGGCTCCTATTTAATCTGTTTCCTCTCCAGGTCCCTTGTGACAGTGTGCCCATCTGTTCACTGATCATTCTGAAGTTTCAGGATGCAGATAAGGAAGCATCTATAAGGCACAACTTTTAGAACAAGCTAGAGACTGGAGCTGAAGAACAGTGTCAAGTACAATGACATGCAAGATACTTCCTAAGCCATTTTATTGAGGGAAGATTGACATACAAAAAGCTGTTCATATTTAATGTACACATCCTGGTAAGTTTAAGGGTAACTATACATCTATCAAACCATCTCCATTACCAAAGTTTAAGCAGAAGATAAAGGTTTTTGAAATATTTTCCATCTTATTTATATAGATATGTTTACTCTGGTGCAAGGACATTAATTGAGTGCTTGAAAATGGACAGCAAGATTCTGCTTCACAGGGACATTCCTCAACAGATATAAACATATAGATATGTAAATAAAGCATTTAATTGGCATGGAAGAATCCTCTTAATTAATTCCTATTAAGATTACAGGATGTGACCTCAAAGAGTGAGCTGCTAACAATGGAGGTTTGTGAATAGTCCCTTTGTGTCTATGATCTGCCATTGTTTCACCTTCCCCCAAGGCATTCGAGCATCAGGGATGTGGGCTGCTGCTGTATTTTGATAGACAGTCTTGTAGGAGTTATGTTTATACTTTGATTTGATGATAGAAAAACATGATCGCCTGGATAAACAGCAAGTTTCTTTCCTAACATCATTCTTTGCAGCGGCCTGGTTTATTAACAGCTCTGATTCCTGAGGTCTCACCTTTCTCTATTTTATGTTTCCTCGAGCAAGATATTTATTTCAATTCAGTAAGCAAGATATAAGCAGAAACTTACTCAGAGCTCTCTGAAGGGTTTTCCTGGGTAACACAGAGTCATGGTGTGCTTAAGCATTAAATGCCACATCCTTGTCAAAGTGGTGACATGATCTGGCCACCTTTTTTGATGAATCCCCTAAAATGGTTATCATTTAATGCTGTGAACTAAGGAAGCAAAAAGAAGAAAGGGCTTCTAGGCTTTTCTTCCTGGATTAGGAATGGTTACTTGATCAAGGAAATATTCAGGGACCATCGCCGTAAAACCACACTCCCAGCACACTGGCATGCTGGATGCTGCTTGTGGCTGGGGAATGTGAGGAAAGAGATATCCTGATATCAGCTATATTAGAAGAATGTGCCAAGTTCACTTATAGATAATGTTTTATATAATGAGCATTCTAAAGAAAGAGCCAGAAAAATGGGATTATACAAGCAGACTTTTAAAATGTCTTGTTGGGCGTGGTAGCACACACCCACAATCCCAGCACTTAGAAGGCTGAAGCAAGAGGATTGCTGTGAGTTTGAGTCCAGGCTGGGATACATAGTAAATTTGATGGCATCCTGAACTACATAACAAGACTCTATCTCAAAAACCAAAAATACATCTTACACAAGCAGCATATTGCCAGTTACATGTCTTGGCACTCCTACTGCTTTTCATGATTGTGCATCTCCTTCTTGCTCATCTCTTTCAAGGTTTTGGAACTGGGGTACTGGTATACTTCCTCACTCACTCCCCCAGCCCACATTTATTCCATTCCGCACCCAGAATGTCAGTCAGTACTTTCCCTTTACTCTCTTCCCTCTGTTCACCTCCATCATTAGACTGTGTATCTGGTTCAGATGCTCCTGCTGTGCTTCTGGAGGCTTCAATGAGGTTCTTGATGATCAAGGTGACCTAGGAGAAAAAGCAAAACAGGGCCTCTCATCTTATGCCCAGCATCACACAGCTATAATTTTATATTTTATTCAATGATTCAGAAGGGACCATGAGAGCACCACAGGATTGTAAAGAACTGAGTATCTTTTATGGATGTTTCAGTTAAAAGTGACATGAGGCATTGGAATATTGCTGAAATGTGCTTTCACACTACATAAAGAACAGGCGCCCAGTACCATCATATTCTTATCCCCGTGTTAAACTCCAGCTGTTGAATTGACTTTTAAAGCCATGCCCAAACTCACCCACATAAGAGGCCATTGTTAACAGAAGAACTGGTTCTAGTTGCAACAGAGACTTTGCAAATCCACATAATTACTTTTCCATTTTAGACCTCGCTATCACTTTGGGGGAAAAAAATAGGCATTAGGTTGGGTATCTAGCTAGATGTCTTTATAAATCCTCTTAAGATTCTCAGATGGTTTAGATGAAGGGATTCCCATGCATTCACCTTTTGTTTTATAGCTTGTTCTCAGGAGTAGATTCATAGCTCCCCTTTGACTGGCATCTACCCGGAATGATAAATAAATCAGACCACCTATTTATTTATACCATTTCCCTCTGGAGCATTTGTGTTCATTTGTTCTGACACTGTGAAATGCTGTTTTGAACTTTCAAGAGGAAAGAGTAAAACTGATAAAAATACAGCCTTCATCATTGTTGTTGGGAGTCAAACATGCTAGAATCCCTCAGTGTCTCTGCAGTTAGAACCTGACTATAAAGCTCAGCTCCACTACTATGCAAACATGAGCAGATTACTGAAGTGACCCACAGTTTAGTTTCCTCCTTCAAAAATGGGAATGATCCCTACTTGTCCTGTAGGGCTGATAGTGTGAATTTTAAATGTGTGTATAACCTAGGGCCTGGCACACAGCAGGGTTCAGTATACCTTTTATTGTTATTGTTTGATTTGCAATTCTAACTGATGCTCAGTGTTAAAATTATGAAGTATGAATGATTACTATTATGGAGGTATAATTAAGACAAAAATTATCTTCATAAAATAATAAAAATTATATATATATATATATATATATATAGTACTCTGTTTTTCCCCTGTGTTTGTTTGCTCTGCCTGTTGGTTTCTTTATGTTGTTGTTCTTGGAATTGTGGTCATTTTTATCGCTGTCTAGTATATATTTCAATACTCTTTGCAGGGTTGGTTTAGTAGTTATGAATTTCTTCTGTTGTTCTTTGTCATGTAAGTATCTTATTTGTCCATTAATTTTGCATAATTTTTTCAGGGTACATCTGGATTGGATACTGGTTTTTTTTTTTCAGTATCTGAAATGTTTCACTCCAAGCTTTTCTTGATTTGAGAGTTTGTGCTGAGAAGTCTGCCATAATTCTGAGGGGCTTTCCTTGATAAGTAACCTGTTTCTTTTCTCTAACAGCTTTTAATATTCTGTTTTTGTGCTGAATTTCTGGAAACTTGATTATTATATATCATGGTATAGTTTTACTTTGGTCATGGCTATTTGGAGTTCTATATGCTTCATTTGTTTATATGCCAAATTCTTCATTCATGCTTGGGAAGTTTTCTGCCATTATTTCTGTGAAGTTTTGTTTGTTTGTTTGTTTGTTTAAGGCATTTTCACACTCTCCAGTTTTCCAGTTTCATCTATCTCATTTTGCTCTGAGCTTTTCCTGTGTGGGCTGGCATCTGGGGTTGCAGTTTGTTTCCACATCTTGTCATTTTCTATTTTCTCTTTTATTTTGTTTTCTATGTTGGTGCTTGCCGATTTCTTCTGGTAGATAGCTTTATTACTAGAATTGAGGCTGCCCTAGGAGATATCTGTTCTTCAGGGATGTCCTCTAGATGTAGGTAGTTTTTTACAGTTATCCCAAGAGCCTACCTCCACAATTTGTAAAGGATGCAAAGTTACTCTTTGGCTCTGCACCCAATCCTTTGGTACTGGACTATAGTGATGATTATGACTTATGCCTATCCCACAAGTGAGAAAATCTGATTATAACATATGTGACATCCTGGCTACAGCAATATGGTTAGTAATAGCAATATTTTCAAATACAGTTTAACTACTGACGAACTATGCCAACTATTAATATGCTCTCTCCAACTAGAAGAACAAACTGTAAAGTTATGTAACAAAATGAAATATATACTGGCTATCAAGAATTGAGTAGCTTTTTGCAGCACCATTATGATTAGATGATGGACTCAATGAGCTTGTTCAAACAGGAATTTTAGTTAATCATGCCTTGCAGTGTGCTTATAGGACAGGAAAGACTTCCTCTGAGGAGTCTTTATTTCATATGAAACAAACTGACAACAGTGGATTATCAAGAGAAAAGTGTTTGCTACATGCAACATGCAAAGAAAAAATTTGCTACATGTATGAGGGTATCACAAGAAAGAAAAGTGGATATCCAGAAACAAAGTGAGATTTAAGAACATTTATAGCTCTTCAGAGAGAAAGAGATGTAGGCCCCTTAGGGGAGAGTAAATGATTTTTGGGACAGAGGGACACTCTTTTAATGAAGGGGTGATTCTTTGGAACAGTTTGATTGGATAAAGTGTTTCCTACTTCTCCTTTCCTGTGATACGACTTAATTTTCTCTGGTGCATGAAACTTCCAGGGATGGTTCTAATAACAATTATTCCTTTGGAGGATCTATATTTGGATAGGTAAGGGAAGTTCAAAGAGAGCCTGCACTTGTTGTTTTTCATGTCCCTTCAGCTATTGTTTTTCATGTCCCTTCAGCTAAAAATGATCAGTATACCAGAATGGCATACTTGGGAGTGGCTTCATTTCTTTGCCTCTCAGCCCTGGAAGTTTTGCACATGTACCTGCAAGATTTCTTAGGCATGCAAGCTCTTTCACATCACACAGCTGGCCGTAACATATGCTAGCAGCTTCCAACCATTGACAGATGCAAAAATGGCATACAACTACCTCTGCTCCCTGATGCCAGAAGCAGCTCTTAGCAGATTTCCTAGAAGCTTTCAACTTCCTCCTAGTGGCTTTCAACCAACAGCTGATGGAAAATGGAGGATAAACAGCCTATTGCCTTACCACAGGTGGATGAAAATAACTCTCAGGTGCATATTCTGCACCGTTTTCTAATTTCCCAGCAGGATTAAGTGTCTCTTTCCCCAAAGTGGTCAGTGGATTCTTAACATCCTTTATGACCTGTCTTCCATTCCCAGTTTCAATGTCCACTCCTATTCTGGTGTAACAGGATACCTTCCAAACCTGGGATTTCACACTAGAATACTTATCTCAGGAAAGGATTCTGGAGAAACACAAACCAAATTGCATCTATTTCCCAAAAGTTTCATCTTTATCTGGAGGAAAAAACATTTGTTTGTGTTCACTCATAAATCCATTGGCTCATTCTTGCTTTCAAAAATTATTGACTGAGTGGCTCTTTAGTGCAAAATTATTGAGCCAGCTGCTGTAATACAGTAGTGAGCTAACACAGGCTGTGCTCCCAGGGCAGGCTGTCCCATAGCACACAATGTGAGCCATATGTGTAATTTAAATTCCTCTAGCAGTCACACTGAAAAATGAGAAAAAAATCCATTATATCCAAAATATGATCATTTCAATGTGTACTCGGTCTTTGAAATTCACTGCTTACAGTTTCAGTTGGCCACAGTTACAGTGCTCAGTGGACACATGTGGCCAGAGGCTCTGTACAGAACAGTCCAGATCTTGACATTTACAGTCTGGTGAGGCAGAAGGGAGAACAGGTCACTTAAGAGATAATCAAGCAACAAGGAATTCATCGCCTAACCTGTGGACTCCCCAACTTAGTGCAAACCTGAATCACCTGGAAAACTAGAGAAAAACATGGAACCCAAGGCTCATTGCTGTAAGATTAAGGGCCAAGCCTTTGCGTTTTCACTTCACTGCAAGGGGATGTGGATATACGGCCAGTTTGCTGGTCACTGCCCCACCTCATCCTCTAAGGAAATTTTCTCAGTGCCTCTTGTTTAAATAGACCATTGTTCTCCACCTTGTTTAAAGTGAGGTACCTAAGGAATTTTGAAACAGCATACTGATGTGTGGAGAAACTGTGTGGTCTTTTCCCAGAAATTATACCTTGGAAGAACAGAGAGGATTTTTTAAAATATTGATGCATCGCTCTCATCTTAGAAATTTGGATTATGTGGTAAGAAGTAAGGACTGCCTACCAAGATAGTTTAAGTCTTTCTGGGTGATTATTAAATACAACCAAATTTGAAGACCACTGACCTAAATTATGATGGGTAGCAAAACAACCCATACTCCAGGTGTCTGGTTTTATGAGGCCACAGCAAAGAATCTTAAATAACATGCCCATCCCATAAAGAACATTGATATCTTTGTGCTCCTTTTGGTTCATCCTTATTTTCTGATTTTCTTCATAAGAATGTGCAACATTTGAAATGTAGGATAATAAAACAAAACCAAAATAAACAATGTAAGAGTAGATTCTAGTTTGTTTTTGTTTTTATTATGTTTTATGTTTAATCTTTAAGTTTTGCTTCTAGTTTTCAGATAGGGTTTAACTTAGCCTTTACTTGAAGGCACCACTTTGTCACCTAGGATGATGGCCCTGGCAGCATCATGAGACCTACTTGGGGGACAAGACTGGGTAGAGACACCAGTTACCAAGTGGACGTTACCAACGAGCACGCCTTTCGGGCTTGATTTAGCAGACTGGCCTTCCTCCTGTCAAGAAATGAGCCTTACTGTTGAGCCCTGAAACTACAAAGCACTCAGGTGTTTTGCATTGATGCTTTTTGCTGAGTTTGGTCTCACAGTAATAGGGCATGAGAGGGTGAGAAAAATTGAAACAAAACACTGAAAAGCCAAGCCAGGGCTTCAGGCATAAAGCAGCTGACATTTAAGTTAAATATTACATTATTTACAGTTATAAACATTGATCTTCTCTTACACCAGTCCCATTTTTATGTAAATACTCAAATTCAGATGTGCTGCATTTTGTGTTTATATAGATAATCCCAGCCACTTGACACAGAACCAAGTACATTCACCTGGGCCCAGTTATACATCATTAAAACAGAGTCAAGCCTTACATTATAGCTTCCTCATGATATCTTCAACGTTTCAGCATATTCATGGGATCACAGGAAGCATTTTTAAAGTGCACTTTGATAAAATGAAATAAAATTAACTGTAAACTATTGGTAAATTTTAAAATATTGTCTAAACAATGACCTGCTCTGGTATTATAGAAATGACAAATTCAAGCCACAGCAAGGGCAAAATTCTGACTGGTTTTTGTGTCTTCCATGGTTTTCAGATTCATGTTT
Organism: Dolichotis patagonum; assembly: GCA_004027295.1. NCBI lineage: Eukaryota > Metazoa > Chordata > Mammalia > Rodentia > Caviidae > Dolichotis > Dolichotis patagonum. The sequence goes on along the minus strand of PVJX010022246.1, from coordinate 19,984 downwards.
ATAGGATACATTGCTTTGCATCTTTTTTTTTCTCTACTGGAAATCAAACCCAGAAATTTAATCATTGAAGGTTAAGTGCTCTAACACTAAAGCCTCCCCAGAATGTTTGGTGTTTCATTTCCAGCATGAACTTGACCTGAATGGTTGGAACCTTCAAGAGAGGTCAGATGCTAAGGTACTTTTAGCACCCTGTACACTGGTTTATTCTCCTCAAACAGGTTTTTGTTTTGTAGCCTAGAATGGCAAGGAAAACATGCACAGCCACATTCTTATTTGAGTGCATTCCGGAGACTCAGACTTGTCTAGATCTGTCTGATGAGTTGGAGGCCGTCGGTCAGTAAGAGGTGATCTGCACTTACTAATTGGCATCATGCCTGTTTGTTGTTGTTGCTGCTGTTATTGTTGTTGTTGTTGTTGTTATTGTTGAAGGAGAGGAAGGGATTATTACCATGAGCCTAGGAAAGATAGGAATTGGGAGGATATTTTGGTGCCAGGTCCCTATTTTGCCTAGATCTAGCCAAGACATCAGTTGTACTGAGTCAGCTTCCTTCAGATCCACATGACAAAAATGTGACTCAGAGTCAGTAGTGCTTTCTCCCTGGGCTTTAGACTGTCACTGAGTCTCACACCCTACAGAGCACATAAAAGGCATTTTGGAATGGAATTTGACCTTTCACTGGTGGATGTAGACCACAGGGTGTTGTCTGAGTGTCAGAGAAGAGACAGATAAGAAGAGCCCGTGGGCTCACCCACTTGGAGAATGGGCCTGCCTGGCATGTGGGATCCACCAAGGCAACAGCAGGGATTCCCAGATGAAAACCTTGGGACACTTTTCAGTGTTCTAGAGTGGAACACATCAAGAATGTGGGCTTTTCCCATTCATCTGACTCCTCCATAATCATCTGTGTTGTATGGGAATAGAAACTGGAATCACTTCAGTTCAGGAATGCAGCAGGAGCACTTCTTTTAGCCAAATAGGTTTTTGGATGGTGAGGAACACACAGCAGTTTCCAATGAAGTCTGGCTCTAAGAAAGATTCTTAGAAATTTCACACTAGAGCATAACAATAAACAAGCAACTATTTGGATTTTCATGCAGTAAATCCTCTTGGCCATCACCCACGGGAAACTTTCAGAAATGCACATGATACCACAGAAGTGTTGTTTTGAGATTACCTTGTAATTAGCTCTGAACCTTTTCCAAAGAACAGCAAGGCCTGTAATTTCTGTGTAAACTCCACTCACTGTTTGAGTCACATTATGTTTTTATTTTGTTTTTGTTTTTTGCTCAAGAAATTGTCATCCATTTTAAAAGCCCCAAACCTTCACTAACGATGTAAAATAGACTGCTGAGATCACTGGAGGGAAACACTGTTAGAGTATTCTGGCACAATAGAGATGCAAAAGTATAAAATGAACAGGTTTATTGAGTTGAGGATGTGGAAAGGAGCATACAACCCGTGGCGGCTGGGCTATCTGCTTCAACCAGATACAGAGAAGCAAAGGGTTATATGACCTCTGATTGAAGTGGCACATGGGGTGGATATTGATGACATGTGAGGAACCGACTGGAATTCTTTGTGTGTGCAAACAAGAAGGGGAGTTATAATTAGGGCTGAGGAAGAAGCAGGAAGTGCTAAGTGTTCCCACTTTGGCCTTCTGCCATGTTAGACCACCTCCATAACTGTACAGTAATTTATACTAGGGCAAGGACCTTTCAAACACCTTTTGGCAAAATTAGAGTAGCATGTTTGGGTGGGAAATTTGAACTCAGTGCTAGGAAATGCTGATTTCTCTCTTATCCTGCAACCTTTACTCTTCTGAGCCTGGGTTTTTCTTATTTGTAAAATGAAGGGCTAAAGTACAAGTCTTTGTTCAATAGCTATTTGTGGAGAACAGATTCTTGCCATGTGTTTCCCTAATTCTTCCCAAACTTCACCACCACCACTCTTTTTAAAAAATTGTATTTAAAGAAAAAAAAAACAGAAATAATACATAATTTCAAAAAACAGTAAGAAATCACTAGTTGATAAATTACATATTATTCTCTTAAAAATAGTTGTTCAAGTTACAAAAGTAAAGCATACAAAGTGGACATTTAAACAACGAGACTGCGAACAGTTCTGTTCAACTATCCAACAAAACCACTTGCTCTTATTACTATTACTTATTCTGAGATCCTGGGGATCCCTTCTAGAGATTTTTTTCTAAGTTCCTCTTACCTTGAACAAAGAATATGGCACAAAAATAAAGCTCAAAAGGTAGTGAGGTTTTACGTTTATTAGTGGTAAGAAAAGATACATGATTTGCAGAGAGAGTATGAGTCAGCTAAAGAAGGAAGTGCAGTACACACTTCAGGGTCAGAAAAGACCATGTCAAAGAGACAACACAGTTGCCAAGAGCATATGGTCATTTTTTAACCTCTCACTTCTCCAACTGACATTGGGTCTGGGCTGTCCTACCAAATATCTACTTGATTTCTCTAAGAAGAATTGAAGACAGCTCTTTCTGCTTGGTTCCCAATACAGAACTTGGGTACTCATCTCCTGGCTCTCTGTGATTGAAAGGTCATGCTCACTTGCCCAGCTGATTTACCACATCCTGATCTCCTGCCTCAGTCCTGTTGCCCAAGATCTTCCATTGTAGTCCTAATAGATTTATGTATCTAGGAACTTACATTTCAAATTCTTCTGTAAGAAACTTACCTGGTGTGCAACAAAAATGGAAGCGTCTCTATTTTTTTCCTAATTTCAACTTGGTGATAATAAATATTCATTCAATACAGAATAAAATAAAAATCACTGCTAAGCATATCTCTTAACAAATGATACCTCAGACCATATTTTAGTCTAGACCTGTTTCTGTGGAAATCACACACATTTATTTTTTTTCTAGGATATTTCCAGAAGTTTTACAAATTCTCATCTTTTCCTCACACATATTATGTGACTATTTTCCCATGTTACTATGAAATCTTTTCATACCAAAAAATATATCTCTATTTCATCATTTTCAATGACATTAGGATGTTCTCTCACACGGTTAAATCATCATTTATATAACTATTCCATTGATGGACATTGAGACTGGTTCCATTTCATGTCCATAAAAACAAAGCTAAAATGCCCATCTTTGTATATCCATCTTTGTGAATATCTCCACTTCTCTATTTCTCCCTCCCCTAGATTTCTGTGAGTAGAAATTCTTACAGGCAGCTTGGTTAGTTAGAAATACTTTAGGCAGTGAGACAGAACTAGGTCCTCGAAGGAGCCAGTGCAGAAGCCCAGATACCTTGCAACTATGGGGGAGACAGACATGTCCTGCTGTGGGCCAGGCCTCAAGACAAAAGATCAAACAAATGTATCCACATCCTAAGGACTGATATTCTAAATAGTTCCCTATCACCCTAAGGAAATCAGGAGTCAGCATTCTAACCCCCTAGGAAAGAGTCACTTCTCTCTAAGAATGTTCGCTTTCTATGTGACTTGCTTCCCCATTTGTCCCCAAGTTAATCAATTTTACTTAAGCTATTAATCTTATTAGTTAACCATAGTTCTGCCCCACCTTATGCCCATCTGCCTTGTGAGTTCCCAGTTTTCCCCACCTTCCCTACATCTCACCCCCATGATTTTACTGAATAAAATCCCTAGAAAAGACAGAGTCTGAAAACCTGCTTGGGACTCCTTCTGTCTCTCTCCCAAACAGAAGCTTTCTTTCTCTCAATAAATATATTCTGTTTTTAACCTCTATTGTTCCTAAAACTCATTCTCCAATTTTAGAGAACATGAACACGTACCAGACATAGTTGGTTGAGAGTTTCATTCCCCTATATCAAACTCCTGGTTTAAAATGTATCTAGTAAGGCTGTGCCAATTTTTGTTCTTACCAAATCATGTAAAAGTGCTCCTTTCTCTAACTCCTACCTAAATTGACATTATTATTCTTTTAAACTTTTATCTTTCATCAGGCTAAAATGGTGTCTTGTTTTATTTTTATTTGACTACAAGCAAGTTTGCACATATTTTATGTGTCTATTGACCTTTTTACTGTCTTTGTTTATAAACTAACTAGCAATATCATTTCCCCATTTTTCTATGGGAATGTATGTCAGTCTGTTTTGTATTACTGTAGCAAAATAGCTAAGGCAAGATCACTTTATAAAGAAAAGAGGTTTATTTAGTGTACAGCTCTAGAGGTTCAGAGACCCATATCTGGTTATGATCTTTTGGCTGACAGAGTGTAGAGTCCCCAAGCAGTACAGGACATCACAATAGTAAGAGATGTGTCCAGGCCCTACTTCTAAATGCCACAGTTAGATTAGATTTACAGTCTCTTAGTGCTTTGCAAGAGGGATTACGTTTCAACACATGAACTCATGGGGGACATATTCAAATCATAACTGAACCCATGCATCTTTTTTCTTGTTGCTTATTTATATTAAGGCTATCCTACTAATTCAGTGCAGATGGTACACCTTTATCCTCAAATTAATTTTAAATTAGGGCTCAATTCATCCATTAGAATATTCATAAAATTAAATTTTATGGTATATTGCAAAGACTGTATTGCTGTATAGAAGTCACATCTTATTTTCTATGTTAAATTAATTTATTTTAAAATTTTACTTTTTTCATATTCCTCTTATTTCACTCCCACTTTCCACACAGAATCCTTTCCTAAGCCCCCTGCTTCTACTTCAGCTCCCCAGAAGTGGGGCCATGAAGGTGCTCAGTGATTAGAGAGCTTGAACATTTTGAAAGAAAAGTGGGTGGTGATGGCACATAATTGAAACTTGAAAGAAAGCCAGTGTGCTATAATTGAAATTTCACATTGGGAACTGATTGCTATGGCAACAAAGGACAGATTTTGAAAAATAAGGTTTAGTATAATAGAATTAAGGGAAAATTGATTAGAAAAGAGACTGTCTCTTATTTTACTTTCAGTTTGTCACGTATACCACACTGCATATTAGCACCCACAAAACATATTTTTGCTTTCAAAAGCAAACGTATTTTAATTTTGTTTGCATGGTGTAAACACACAAGAAGGAGATGCTTTGGGTAAAATTTTTTTTGCAATAATAGTGACAATATATCTTTGGAGTCTTTTTTTGAAAAGAAATAATTTAATTTAAAATATATACCTAGCTTTGAATTCTTTTTTAGTTTAATATTTTCATCTATTTATTCACTCAATCAGCAACGATTGAGCCATTGTGTGAGCGGACCCAGACCTGGTCTCTGTGTTCATGGCGCTTACATAAAACAGGACATATTTTCTCATTTTCTTAAAATTATTCTTTAAATGATGAATTCGATAATGCCTAATACACAAATGTGTGTATCTGTGATAACCTAATTATTCTACTATTGTTTGACATTATATTGATTTTAATGTTTTTTATTGCAATAGCCAATTAAGTAAAGAGTTTCTGGTTATTTCTTCAGGGTTTGTTCCTAGAAAGACAATTGAATTATTAGCTTAAAGCACCAAAATCTCTTTAAAACATCCAATCCTAAGAAATAATAAAATTACACAATTTCCCAATGAAAAGGTGAATTCATCAATAACACTGTGCCTGGAAATGCAATGTGGATCTGAGAAAGCAATAAATTTCCTCATGTTAGTAGAGTTCCTCACATAGTTCCTCACATACATGAGAAGAGTAGAATTTTGCTTTAGAAATCAGACTAAAGCGGCCCTGAAGCAAGGCCAGCAGATTGCTGTAGCTGCTGGTTTCAAACAGGAACCTAAAGAGAATTCTTTCTGTGGTCTGTTGGCCATTTCAGAACTTTGGAAATGGAACGGTCAGTTCATCAGAAAGAAATAGCAGGTGAGTATGGCAGACTTTAGGGGGCCTGCAGGGCAGAGACCCTGGCGCCTCGGGACCTGCACCGTGCGGTTGACTCAGGGTGCTGGGAGAATGAGGAGCTCCTTCCCTCTCTGGAGGGCAGCTGAGAGTGTGGAAGACTTTCATCGGCCCAGAGAGAGACACACTGGCGCGTCGGGACCTGCAATGTGCGGTTGACTTGGGGTGCCAGGAGAACAAGGAACTCCTCCCCTCTCTGGGGGGCAGCTGTGATCCTGCCAGCCTGCGGGCTGAGAATCAAACATCTCATGTCGTCCTGTCTCCATCCCGTGTCCCCCCTCCCCCTCCCCCCTGTCTAGCAAGTGGGAGCGAGTGAACTACACATCTTGTGAAAAGATTGGCTATGTTATTTAGTATGAGCTCCCCATATGCAAAGATATGGACAACCATTTGGAAGAAAACAAGAGACAATATGACAGATAGTAAAGATCTCTGGTTGTCTAGCTTTGAAATTTATGCTTTCTTATGTCCCGTTCTGTTCTGTTCTGTTGTGTTTAATTTTACCCCTTTTAAAAAAAAAAGAAAGAAATCAGACTAAAGTTTGGTAAAATGTAAAAATTTAATACCATTCAACAAAGACAACCTTCATTGAGAAGATCATCTCTGGTAAGAAAGAAATTTCAGATCTATGCGATAAGGTTGAGTTTGAAGAAACAATATAATCTCACTTTGAAATGAATGTTCTTTGGGAGATCAGTTCCAGAGATAGCAACCAAGTAAGGGGCGCCAGAGTTGAAGAACTGAAGCAGCCAGTTGTGAATAAGCAGATTTTCTGACCTGTTGTCACCCACCACATAGTTTCCTGTGACCAGTGTGGACCACTGCAGTAAAATGGGACACCCTGTGTTACTCCCTGAAGATCTTCATTCCTTCTGTACATTATGTCATTTACCAGAATATAGATTATTTGTAATAGGATTCATTTTATTTGTTAAAAAAGTTTCAATTACATTTTACACATCACCCAACACATCAATGTAGTATTCAACAAATTTTGGATTTGCAAGAGCCAAAATTATAAATACCATTTCCTTTTTGCTTGGCTCATAACATATATGCTCCGGGCAATATTTCTTAATTGCTCTGCTTCTCCCTAAAGATGCAATGGGAGAAAACTCCTTCTATATTAAGAGCTTATAATTCTAGCCTCCATTCTGCTTTTGTGTGTCCTAAGGCAAGTTACTTACTTCTCATGTCTGACTTTCCTCACCTATAAAATACGAAGGCTGGAGTAGATGGCAGCAGTGGTGTTCTTTTCCTTCTCATCATCCCAGTACACACACACAGACACACGCACACACTCACAGTTTATTTCACTTTCCTCATTAGCATACATTGCTTTGTAAAAGATCTTAAGAATCAAATTTGTGCAGTTCACAAATGTTGTCCATTCCGAGGTGAAAGGTAAATTCTTCATCTCTTCCTCTTTCCTTCCTGCTTCACCTTGTGGTTTTGTTTGTTTGTTTTATTTTGGGTTTTTTGGTTGTTGTTTGTTTGTTTTGCTTGTTTTTCTTCGTTTGGCTGCTGATTCCCTGTATGGCTTTTCCATAGTTTTGCTTAAGGTAGGTACCTAAAAGGGGCAGAGCTGCATGACTGTGGGGAAGTCATTTACTATCTTTGGGCTCTCACTTTCGAACTCTCATGACTACATTACACATGCACACAGTATATCAACGAAAACCACTCTCTGCCCCTATTGACATGTAGCTCACATGTTTAATCTTGGGAACTCAGGCTCAAGCCATCCTCCACTTTGGTGGTCAGCCCCTTCTCTTCACAGGAAGTCCAGGCTCTCAGCCCCAGTTCCGATGGGCCTCCTTCAGGAAGCCTTCTTTGATACCCTTGGCAGAGTATCAAGATTACTTTCTCAAACACTCACGAACCCCCAGTCTATTCTCTCTCTAGTTCCAAACACAGATCAGCAATAGACAAAAATATTAAATACATAAATTATAAAGACAAAAACTCTAGAGCAGAAAATAAGACAGAAACACAAAGCAATGAGCAAGCCGAAAATTACAAGCCAGCTGGTGTTTCTGGGCCTGAGGATGGTGCAAGTTCTATAGGATAATTGGGACCAAAATATCCCATGAATATGGGAGATCAAATTAGACACATTGCCTGAAACTAGAGAATTTCACCAAACCCCTGGCCTGTTAGCAGAGTCTAAATGAAACAGTGTTCAGAACAGCATGAACCTTAGTTACAGGAGGAAGCAGCCTCAGTCTCCCTATAAGAGAGTCCACGGCTTGGGAGTCAGTCGGTGCAGCTTTGATTTCCTCAATACCACTTGAATCATTCTTGTATAAGGTCAGGTTTCCATGGGGGACACAGAAATGGCTTAGGGACTGTCTTAGTCACTTTTCCCATTACTGAAACAAAATACCCAGCACCCAAAGTTAAATTAGGAAAGGTTTATTTAGCTTACAGTTTGTACAAGTTTCAGTCTATAATTAGCTGGCTCCAAGACAGGGTGGCAGGACAGAGGGACATTGCAGAGGAAAAACTGTACATGGTAGGCAGAAGGTAGCAAAACAAATGAGATATGCTCACAGTTCTCTCCCTTATATCTTATCCAGGGTACTTAGGGTGGGTAACACTCATACCCTTAATCCTAGTGCCCTCGATCCTTGCATTGCACCATGAGTCAATCCCAGCATCACATACTCTAGATCCAGCCACCTCTAAAAATACCTCATCTATGGCTGTATGAGACTGGGTGCATCTGGATGCAGCAATAACAGGGAGGAAGTTACTTTAGTCTGTCTTGTGTTTTTGCAACAAAATACCTCAGGTCAGAACTTATAAAGAGTTTATTTAGCTCATTATTATGAAGACTGTAAGGATCAAACAATATGGAGCTAGCATCTCGCCAGCAGCCTTTCAGTGATGTCACAATGTGGCAAAAAGCAGAGAATTCCTTGCTGTGACCAAGTGCAGGCAGAGTCTATGTTGCCCACAAGGCAACCAGAGACTGTGGCAAAGCCAGGCTTTTTCATAACAACTTCCTCTCACAGTGACCAATCAAATCCTCCAAGGTACAACACATTCAGCAAAACAGCTCCCATCCCTTAGCAAAGCAGTGAGGATGGTCAGCACACAGACTGCATGAGGCCCCTCACTTCCCTCAAATGTATCACCATTCAACACTGTTAACATTGGGGATAGAGCTGTCAGCACTCACAACGCCGGGGAACAAATCACATCTAAATCATAGTGTAAATAAGGCTAAACTCGGAGCAGAGGGCTGGGGCTGGGGCTCAGTGGTAGAGTGCTTGCCTAGCATGGGTGGAACTTTGGACTTGAACCCCAGCACTGCAAAACAAAAGATTAAAACAGTAAGAAGAAAACACAGATAAAATCAAGATTCTCACTCATGATAAGCTCACAAATGCCAAGTCCAAACTATATGAAGAAAGCTAATGTTCCAAAAAGCAAATGACAAGCTCATTAAGTAAAAATTAACTCCCAAGAAAATGAAAATAATGGAGTAAGCAGATAATGAGTTCAAATATGTGTGGTTAAAATCATCAAAGAGATAATAGAGAGAATAACATTTATTTAAGTCTTACAATAACTATGAAAGGAGGTACCTTTTGGTATTTGCCAGTTAAGGACCTAAGGCTTAAGGAGTTAAACGATAAGCTCAGTGTCTCACACTAGCACACAGGAGAGCCAGATCTCACATTCAGGGCTGCCTCCAAAGCCAAGTGTTTCACCATGGTGTGATTGCTTCCAACAGCGACCACATGGTAAAATGTCTTTGGATGTTTCAAGTCATTCTGAAAGGAAAAACATAATAGAGCACATCTTTAAAATGAGTTGGGTGTGGATAGATTTGGCCTCTATTAAATTACGAACTAGAAAATAATAATTTCAGGGCTGGGGATATAGCTCAGCAGCACAAGCGCCTGCCTGGCAAGCACAAGGTCATGAGTTCAATCCCTCGTACCAAAAATAATAATAATAATAATAATAATAATAATTTCATAGAACTCCAACTCAACAATTTATTGAACATCTACATTTTTTCCAGCCCCTGCTAGGTGCCTTGAGAGATGTTGGTAGTAGGGAGAAAAGCTGTAAGCTACACAGTCTAACTGGGGGAAAAAAACTGGATAAACTTTCATTGAGCATCTATAACTTTGTCCAGCACCCTGATAGGTACAATGATGTTGTTGGAAGTAGGGAGAAAAACAGTAACTGCTACAGTCTAACTGGGTGGGGAGGACTTGGTGTTACACACCAGGTTTATGACTATATTAACCAAAATATGCCTGCCTGTTGGAGCCACTGAAGGTGAATACATTATGTGGGGCTGTGGCACGGCCGGGCATGGCGGAACTGAGAAGGAGGAGACGCCTCAGGGCGCGAGATAGGCCACAGCTGAGGCCACCTGGAGACTTTCTGGATAGTTTTCCTTAATTAGCATCATCTGTTGCTCTGAGGGGTCCTTGGACCCTTCCCAAGATCCTGCTCAGGTTTCCTGCATTGTCCACTCAACTCTTTGCTTGTTCGGATTAAATACAGGCTACCCAGGGTCAGTCATTTGGTCGGCCAGTGGAGTTACAAGCTCTTCAGAGGAAGAGCCTCCTGGAGCCCGAAAGATCATGCTGCTTATCTCATTCTTTTGGGCCTTCACCGTGTACTTGTTTGGATGATTGAGGATCTAGGCACAGACCCCAAAACCTGCCTTAAAAAAAAATGAATGACTCGACTAATAAGGCAATCAAGATTCCAGAAAAGCTGTAGGCATTGGTGGCATTCAAGCAGGGTTTTGAAGTATGCGTGTGGTTTGTATTGAATTCTCTTCAAAGGAAGAGAACTTCATGAAGAAGAAGTAGCCTGCTGGGGAAAAAAAAGGTAGGGAAAGCTGTACCATTCTGAGGGCCCAACAAGGATACCTCATTAAGTAGAAAAGAAACATACCCCTGAGATGGTACCAAAACACATTCATGTAGATCAGATTCAGACCAATCATGCCTATCCTATGTTTAGCAACCATCATTTATTGCTATACACTTGATGCAAAGTGAAAGGTCATAAAGAAAATGTTCTATTAATTTTAATATAATAAAATATAATGTATTCCAATTGCTTACCAAAATATCCAAACAATTTGCATAGCTGGAAAAGTATATCAACTAAACAGTGACAATTTAATGTAAGTTATAAAGAATAATTTGAAGGTTAACGAATGTAGTTTGGGCATAGTATACTAAAGATTTATGGTATTCTCAAGCAAAGAAGCTATGATGCTCATGATTATTCTTTGGAATGTATATCTTGTTAGTTATTCTGATAAAATACTGTAACAAAACACCTTTGATGATCATGTTGAAGTACAAAAAAGGTCTATCTGGATCACAGTTTGGGAGATTTCAGTCCCTGGAAAGCTGACCCAGTTGCTTTGGGGCCTGAGATGGTACAGCATGGAGAAGAGAGAGAGTGAAACAAAGTCACTCAGTCATGTTGGGCAAACGAAGAGACTACAAAGGGATGATGCACCAAAGGCTCCTTTAAGTGCACAGCCCTGGTGACCTATGCTGCCACCAGGCCACCTCCAAAGGCCTTGCCATATTACAGTGGTGCCACAGGCTGGAGACATGGGCATTCGTGGAACATTAAAGATACAATTATAGCACACGTTCTTCTTTTCTTCACCACTTTTAAACCATCTTTTAAAACTTTTGGGAGCCCACAATCATTTTACACTAAAATTCTATAAGAATGTAGTTATATTTCAGCCAAGCCAAGTGGGGAATCCATGAGAATGCTGTGTGATTCACCCAGAAACAGAAGATGCAGCCAACAATTGGAAGTCTGGAAAGAGATATATCATTGTTCAGCTGTGTCTTCCAATTCAGGATCTGTAATGGGTTACCAGAGATGGGGTAGCTCTAACAGTTACCATTTATTTCTCACACTTCTGGATACATAGAAGTCTAAGATCAAGTGCTGGAATATTTGACTCTGTGAGTGCATGGTTTCTGTTTTACAAATGGCCATCTTCTCTTACTTCACATGATAGAGGGGAGAGAAAGAGACAGACAGAGACAGAGAAAGAGAGAGACAGAGAGGAAAGAAAAGAGAAAGAGAGGAGAGACAGAGAAGAGAGAAGAGAGAGCAAATTCTCATGTCCCTTTTTCTAACAAACTAATGTCCTTCATGATGAGTCCTCCAAACCTTAACTTTCAATACCATAACCTTGGGGGTCAGTATTTCAATACACAAAGAAAAACATCTAGGCAAAACAAATTATCTTGGGCTCCTCCAAACATAGAGAATCCTTAATCTTCTCACTTGTACATCTTTGGATAAATCCACGAGTGTGTCCTCACCTAAATTGTACAGTAGAGTGATCTAGTTGCTATTTAGCAAAGTTTAGGTTTAAGAACTCTTGTTAGAAAAAAAATGCATGACTTTTGGTTCTAGAGATAAGACCCAGGACCTAGAGCAGGCTGAGCACCTGCCTCATCACTGAGCTACAAGTTATTTCAGTGTGTGTGTGTGTGTGTGTGTGTGTGTGGTGCTGGGGAAAAAATCCAGATCCTTACATGCACAACACAAGTGTTTTATCACTGAGTTATATATTCTTAGGTTGGAATCAATAGTTTGGAGATGACTTTTTCAAGAGTCTAGGCTGTGAAAAATTGTTAACTGAAGCATTACAGTGTGAGGTAAGTCTGTGTTTGGGATGGGATCACCATGGTGAAGTGGAGATCCCTTTTCCTGACACATAGATGCCACTATGAAAAAGTACCTGCTTCCAGCATGTGGGCAACAGGTATGCTGCCATGTAACCCACTATTATCCATGAAGGTAAAGTGGCAGCCACCTCACTCCTTATTGACAGGGTGTCTGTCTTTCTCTGTCCACACCTAAATATGGGAATATTTGGATTGAAGATTATTACATATCACATATTCATGATACTTGTTGTCTTAGGGAAACTATGTTACCTTTTCTTTATATCACTTCCTTGCTAAATATTTTCGGGGTTTTGTGTGATTTTGCTAACAGAATTAGAAGAAAACTGAGAGAGGCCAATTCATTTGTTGTAATAAGAATTGTTTGATCTTCCAGTGTGTTATGCAAACTAAGACAAATATTGACTTCACCCTTCAACTTGATACCATCAGTATACATATGACTGACACTCTAAAGAACAAAGATCTACCTTGAGTGACTATTATAAACTATATTTGGATAACAAAAAGGAGAGCTCTCGTAATAATGGTTGATATTTTCCTCCTTACTATGCTAATTTAAACAGGGTTTGCTCACCAGAGATGGTTTAAAATCAGTAAAAGGGAAATCTCCAAAAAAACAAATATATGCTATTGGCTGGGAGCTTTCCAAATTAATGTGTTTAGGAGTTGGGTAGATTTTTTGTGAGGGAGGGGGCGATATACTTGCTTTTTGGTTTTAAATTTTGTGGTTTTTTTCTTTTTTCATGAAAAAAGAGTAAAGAGAGAAAGAGAAGGAAGAAGAAAAACAAAGAAACACCAAATAAACAAATAAGAACTATGCAAAAGGTTAAACATATTGCTATGGGCCTGTAATCCTAGCACTGTGGGAGCCTGATACAGGAGGATCACAAGTTTGAGCCCAGTCTGGGCAATTTAACAACTTAATAAGACCCTATTTGGAAAAAAAAAAAAAAAAAGCAAAAGACTGGGGATACAGTTCTATGTGAAGCCTCAGTACTAGAAAAAAAAATAATAACACAAGAAAAGCAATCCTGATATACTGTATTTTCTATTGCTTTCTGAAAATAATCCCACAGAATCTACTCTTTTGATATGAAAAATTGAATTTAGACTCTTTTCCCAAAATATTCATACTCATGTTTTGTCTCCATCAAAATGAACACAGATTAATTACATTACAAAGTTGAATTTCATGTTCATTGCTTAATTAAATAATAGCTAAAGGACGGAGGAGTTAGCTCAGTGGCACAGTGCCTGCCTGGCAAGTGAGAGGTCCTCAGTTTGATTTCCAGTACCAAAAAAAAAAGAAGAAGAATAAAGAGTTGCTAAAGAAAAATGAGGGACTTCCCAATACTTACTGTTGCCTAAACTGTTATTAAGTAATTAACTATGTTTTTATCATTTTATTGTTGTAAAGAAGGACAGTGATAATTATGAGTTACACAGGAGTAATATGTGACAGTTAGGGAATCATGGACCACTCTCTCTACTGAGATGTTAAATAAGCTTCATGAACTACCCACATCAAACCTGATTTTTTTCTGAAATAAGTATGATCAGGATAATTATATCCAAAGCTATTTGTATCTTCATGTAAATTAGAACGCTAAGACCTGGGATCCCTTGAAATTTGCTGGGTTTTGTAACCGTAATGTAGAAAACAAATTTGACCCTGATTCATATTCACAAAGACTCTGATTGAAGAATTCTTAATAATCAATGCATGGAAACCCAAACCACACATTATATTAATGAGTAGACAATTACATTAATGGCTAAGTAACTTCCTGCTATACATTTTAATTTTCCTTTTTCTTGACAGGTAGCTTTTAGAAAGAGCTTCCTCAAAACAATACTGAACTTGTTATCTGCACTTAACAGAACAAGTGGTAAAAAAAATGCTCATAGCAAATGACTTACGCAAGGTCATAGAAACAAAGTGGATTGTGAAGTTCACAGCTCTTGAGTTTTTAGTTGTTTGCTTGGTCTCCTATTGTTTTTGATCCTTTGCATAGGAATACCAGTTCCTACTTTTTCAACAGTGTAGTATCTGCTGAACAGCTATTAGCAGTGCAGAGTTTCTAAATGAGTCAAATTCTTGATAAATCAGTTCTTTGAATTCCGTAAATAGAAAAAAACCTTAAGAAACAATCACAACTTAAGTTGGAATTCTGTCACAGTTTGAGTAACTAATTATCCTAACAACTTATTTTTTTATTTTAAAAAGAATAAAACAAAAGATGACAGAACAAAGCAGATCAGAGCAGAACAACATAAGCAACAAAGCACTTTACAACAAGACAACCGGATATTAACAGTAGCTTCCATAATGTCTCTTTCTTTGTAATAGTTGAGCATGACTTTAAATACAATAATATCAAACATAACAAAATAGTATAAAACCATTCAAAGGAATGAAACAATTACAGGGTATGCTGAACCGAATAACAGAGAATGATCAATAGCTACTATAATATCTCATTTTCCATAAAAAAAATTTGTTTATAATATCACATATATTAAAATCCCAATTTTATAATATCACATATATTGAAATCCCAAAACATGATAGAACCAATGGTAATAGAAGAATAAAAGCATGGTAGGACTTCGAAGCAAGATGATATTAAATCAGCAATGGCTGCCATAATGTCTGGTTTTCTTCAAAACAGCTGTTCATAGCATCACACATAAGAAAGTCAAACAAAACAGAATAAAACCATTTCAACTGACAAATGAAAACATTAAAAGGCTTCAAAACTATGTAAGGGGGAATCATGATTACCATAAAATCTTATATACTCTTAACATTTCTCACACTAGGGAGACTATATGATATTTATACATGTGAGTTTGGTTTATTTTGCTTATGATTATGGTCTCAAGTTGTGTCTATTTATTTATAAATATCTCAATGTGATCATTCTTTATAGCTGAGTAGTACTCCATTGTATAGAAATACCACACATTTTTTATCCATTCCTCAGTTGATAGACACTTACGTTGTTTCCAAGATCTGGCTATTACAAATTGTGCTGCTATAAACATGGGTGCACATATATCACTGTGGTATGATGTTTTCAGTTCTTCTGGGAATATGCCTAGACGTGGAATAGCTGGGTCAAATGGGACTTCCAGACCCAGCTTTTTGAGGAATCTCCAGACTGACCTCCACAGTGCTTACACCAGTCTACACTCCCACAAATGGTGCAGAAGAGTTCCTTTTTCCCCACAGCCTCTCCAGCATTTGTTGTTGGTAGGTTTTTTTTTTTTTTAATCCTGGCATTCTTTCTGGAGTGAGATGGAACCTCAGTGTGATTTTAATTTGCATTTCTCTAATAACTAATGATGATGAGCATTTTTTCATGTATTTATTTGCCATTTGTATTTCTTCATCTGAGAACTGTGTAATCATTTCAGATGCCCATTTTTGGATTGGGTCTTTGAATTTTGAGGGTCTGATTTTTTTTAATTCTTTATAGGTTCTAGACAGAATTCCTTTGTCTGAGGGACAGTCTATTAAGATTTTTTCCCAATTTGTGGGTTTTGTTTTCACTCTTCTGGAAATCTCTTTCAACATGCAGAAACTCTTTAATAAGATTTGGTACCAGTTATTGATTCTGGGAAGTATTTCCCGTGCGGTTTGATTCCTGTTCATGAATTCTCTATCTATCCTTATATCTTCGAGATTTTTATCTACTTTGTCTTCCAGCAGATTTAGTGTTTCTATTTTAATATTTAGATCTTTGATCCATTTAGATTTTAATTTAGTACATGGTGATAGGCTTGGGTCTAGTTTTAGTCTTCTGCATATGGATAGCCAATTTTTCCAGCACCATTTGTTAAAGATACTATCATTCTTCTAGTGAGCATGTTTGGCCCCTTTATCAAAGATAAGGTGGTTGAGTGTGCTTGTGGTTGTGGTTGTATCTTCCAATCTATTCCATTGATCTTCAGATGTGTTTTTATTCCAGTACCATGTTGATTTTATTGCAGCAGATTTGTAGTATAACTTCAAGTCAGGGATTCTGATGCCTCCTGCCTTTCTTTCCTGCTTAGAACTGCTCTTTGCTATTTTAGGTCTCTTCTGGTTCCAGATGAATTTTAGGAGTGATTTCTCTAAATATATGAAGTATGCTAGTGACAGTTTCATTGGGATTGCATTGAATCTGTATAACAATTTTGGGAGAATGGCCATTTTCACAATGTTTGTTCTTCCTATCCATGAACAAGGAATGCCTTTCCATTTTCTGAGGTCCTCTTCAATGTCCTTTTGCAGGGTATTATAATTTTCCTGTATAGCTCTTTTACTTCTTTTGTGAGATTAATTCCTAAGGATTTCATTTTTTTGGATGCTAGTGTGAAGGGTGTGGCTTCTCTTATTTCTCTCTCAGTATTTTTGTTGTTCATGTATAGAAATGCTATTGATTTTTGAGTATTTTTCATTTTTGAATACAATGCTGAATTTATTTATTATATCTAGGAGTTTTTCAATGGAGTTTTGGGGCTCTTCTATGTAAAGTATCATGTCATCTTCAAATAATGATAATTTAACTTTCTCTTTTCCTATCTTTACTCCTTTTATTTCTCTTTCCTGTCTTATTACTCTGACTAGTATTTCCAGTACTATGGTGAATAGGAGCGGTGACAGGGGACATCCTTGTCTTGTGCCTGATTTTAAGGTAAAGGCTTTCAGTTTTTGACCATTTAATATGATGCTGGCTGTAGGTTTGTCATAGATGGCCTTTATCATTTTGTGGTAGAGACCATCTATTCCAAATCTCTGTAAGGTTCTTATCATGAATGAATGTTGGATCTTGTCAAAAGCTTTTTCTGCATCTATAGAGATGATCATGTGGTTTTTACTTTTGGCTCTATTGATATGGTGGATTACATTTATTGACTTATGTATGTTGAACCATCCCTGCATTCCTTGGATGAATCCCACTTGGTCGGGGTGAATAATCTTCTTGATGATTTGCTGTATCCTGTTTGCCAATATTTTATTGAGAATTTTTGCATCTGTGTTCATTAGGGAGATTGGCCTGTAGTTCTCTTTTATAGCTGGGTCTTTCTCAGGTTTTGGTTCTAGAGTACTATTTGCTTCCAGGAATGACTTAGGAAGAATTGCTTCCCTTTCAATTTCATTGAAGAGTTTGAGGAATGTCAGAATTAAGTCTTGTTTGTATTTCTTACAGAATTCCTCAGTGAATCCGTCTGGGCCTGGGCTCTTCTTTGTTGGCAAGGACTTAATTGCATTTTCAATTTCATAAATAGAAATTGGGTTATTTAGAAGTTTTACATCTTCCTGACCCAGCTTTGGTAGTTCATATGTTTCTAGGAATCTGTCCATTTCTTCTGTGTTGTCGAACCTATGAGAGTAGAGGTTTTCAAAACAGATGTTGATGATCTTCTGTATTTCCACAGAGTCTGTAGTAATTTCACCTTTTCCATTCCTTATGCATGAATTTCAGTTTTTTCTTTCCTTTTTTAATAAGGTTGACTAGGGGCTTATCAATTTTATTCATTCTTTCAAAGAACCAACTCTTTGATTCATTGATTCTTTGTATTGTTTTCCTAGTCTCCATTGCATTAATTTCTGCTCTGATCTTTATAATTTCCTCCCTTCTTTTGGCTTTGGGATTGGCTTGCTCTTCTTTTTCTAGATGTTTGAGGTGTAGCCTCAAATTGTTTGTTTGTGTTTGTTCTGTCTTCCTGATGTGGGACTCAGTACAATAAGTTTTCCTCTGAGGACTGCTTTCATTGCATCCCACAAATTCTGGTAAATTGTATTTGTATTTTAATTTGCTTGTAGATATTGTTTAATTTCTTCTTTAATTTACTCTGTGACCCATTGATTGCTCAAGAGTGTATTATTCAGTTTCCATGTGTTTGTCGGGCTTTAGCAGCTGCTTTTATCATTAATTTCTAGTTTCATGGCGCTATGATCCGAAAACATGCATGGGATAATTTCAGTTCTTTTGCATTTACTTAAATATGTTCAATGGGCTAGTATATGATCTATTTCAGAGAATGTCCCATGTACTTCTGAGAAGAATATATGTTCTGATATTGTTGGATGGAACACTCTGTATACATCTATCAAGTCCATTTATTCACAGATGTGATTCAGTTCTGTTATTTTTTTGCTGATTTTTTTGTCTAGTTGATCTGTCCCTTTGCGTCAATGGTGTGTTAAGGTCTCCTGTTATAATTGTGTTATTGCTTATTTGATTTTTCATTTCTGTTAATACTTGCTTTGTATAGCTGGGTGCTCTGGAATTTGGCGCATATATATTTAAGATTGTTATCTTTTCCTCTTGACGTTTTCCCCTAACTAGTATGTAGTGGCCTTCTTTATCTCTTCGGATCATTCTTGGTTTGAAGTTCACATTGTCTGCAAACAGAATAGCTACTCCCACTTTTTTTTGGTTTCTTGTTGCATGAAGTATTGTTTTCCATCCTTTGGCTTTCAGTCTAAGAGTTTCCTTTTGGGTTAGATGGGTTTCCTGTAGACAGAATATGGTTGGAAGTTGTTTCTTGATCCATTCTGCCAGTCTGTTTCTTTTGATTGGTGAATTAAGGCCATTTACATTAATGGTTATAAGTGTTATATATTGGTTTATTGTTGACATGTTATCTCTCTGCTGTTGTATCTGTACCTTTCCATTCTGTTTGTCTGCCTTGCTTAGTGGTTTTTTCCTATGTGTATCTAGAATGTCTTTCAGTATTCTTTGTAGGGTTGGTTTGGTGGTCACGAAGTTCTTCAGCTGTTGTTTGTCATGGAAGTATCTTATTTCTCCATCCATTTTGAAGGACAGTTTTGCAGGGTACATCAGTCTGGGTTGGAGGTCGTTTTCCTTTAGGATCCTTTAGGATTTCCTTTAGGATCTCCATGCTCTTCTTGACTTCATTGTTTGTGTTGAGAAGTCTGCTGTGATTCTCATAGGTTTTCCTTTATAGGTGATCTGTCTTTTCTCTCCAACAGCTTTTAGTATTCTGTTCTTATGTTGGCTTTCTGAAATGGTGATTATTTTATGTCTGGGTGTAGTTTTATTTTGGTTATGGCTATTTGGAGTTCTATATGCTTCACTAATCCATATGTCAGTTTCCATTCTCATGTTTGGAAAGTTTTCAGCTATTACTTCTGTATATAAACTCTTAATATCATTTGGGCTGTCCCCTTCCTTTTCATTTATCCCTGTTAATCTTATGTTGTTTTTCTTTGTATCATCTTGCAGCTGTTGAATTATTTCCTGATTCCTTGTTATTTTTAAAAGATCTTTCCTTTCCTGTTCACTAGCTGCAATCTTATCTTCAAGGTCTGAAATTCTATCTTCACTTTCATTGAGGCAGTTTTGGCAACTTTCAATAGAATTTTTGATTTCCTGTATATCTCTTTG
>PVJX010022245.1:0-30841 GCA_004027295.1 Dolichotis patagonum | reverse complement strand
GTCTCCCAGAACTCAGCGTGTAACTGCAGAGGAATCACAGCACTGGCTCAGGGCCAGAAGGGAGGTTCAGGACCTCCCTAGCTCTTGGAGGGTGGCCACTGGACCAGTGGTCAGAGGATATAGGCATATCTTGGAGAGCTCGTCCTCAGGATTCTTGGGGCAGAGGAAAAACCTTGGGCCAAGCCCTTGGTGGAGAAGCCAGGAGGTGAGCTGAGGCCTATCTGGGTGGCTAAGCGTCCAGGGGCTTGGCCGGGTGAGCAGGCAGGCCTGAGAGCGTGGTGTGTGTATGGGGGAGGTGAGCCAGTTTAGCAAAGGGGCAAAGGTACCGGTACAAAAGTGGGCCCTGGGGAACTTAAAGAGTTCCCACAGACCCTGACAGGCTGTTTGCTTGTTGCTATGTTTGAATTTGTACAGATCGTCTGTCTACATTTGTCCATTTGTCTGCTCTGTGAACAGCTGTTCCTTTTATTTTGACTCACTAAATTTTCTCTTTTTCCATTTTTGGATCATTTGATCAAAAATTCATTGGGTTACAGATGTACAAAGTGTGCTTTCCCCTTGGTTGCCAGCTGGTACAAATGATGCAGAGATTGAGTATACAAGTGTAATGTGTTATTTACATTGGAGTTCAAAGTCTCATTCTTTAGAAAAGGAAAATAATATTATTAGGATAAATAACAAAATCCCTTGGAGTTGGGATGGTTGGACAGGTCTCTAATTGATAAATAAGAAAGCAGCAGCCTGGTAACCTTTGTTCCCTTTCCTCCCTTCCTGTTTTCGGCATCTAAGGCCCTGGTTCTCTTCTCTGTGTTCTCTCCCTGTCCTGATGCTGGGAGTCTGCAAAACCCACCTAGCTCTCACCCAAGTCCTACCCTCTCAGATCGTATCTGGATGTCTGTTTTGATGGCTACTGATTTCATCTTATCCCCTACCATTGTATATTGAATGTGAGTTTTGGAGATCTTTAAATATCTGCCATCTTAGTTACTTTCTTGTCCCTGAGACATACTATCTGTCACCCTCAAATTAAAGGAAAAAACTTTTATTTGGCTCATAGTTTGTAGAGTCATAATTGGCTGGCTGCAAGGCAGGGCAGCATGGCAGAGGAGAAACAGTCCATGGCATGGTGGCAGGAACAGAGAACAAGATCAAGAGAGGAGGGAGGGAGATAGACTCTTCTAGGCCACACCCTAATGACCCATCTCATCCAGCCAGGTTGTACCCTCATGTTATCATATTTACCTATAAACTCACCTTGGGCTCACCCACTGATGAGTGTCACACAGCTGTGAGCCAATCATTCCCCAAGTCCTGTGTATAAGCACGAGGCTTTGAGGGGACATCCAGATATGTAAACTATAACATTATAGCCTCTAAATGACTGCCGGTCCCCCAGAAGACTCATGGGCATCTCTTTGTACGAAATGCATTTCGTCTGTCTAAGAGTAGCTAGAATAGTACAGTTTCAGCATTGCTGAAAAGTCCAAATCTAAAGTCTCCTCTGAGATTTCAGGCAAACTGTTAGCTGTGAGCACCCTGAAAAAATGAAAAGAAAGTTAAATGCTTCCATTGTATGAAGGCACATGGTAAACATAACCATTCCAAAAGAGAGAAATGAAAAGATAGAAAGGAATGGGACCAAACCAAGACCAAAACCTAGCAGGGCAAACATTAAATCCTGGAGTTCCATATCCAGAATGCTGGGCAAACTAGGAGATGTGGACTCCAAAGCGCTTGTGCACTGCCAGTGGCAGTAGCTTTCATGGCTTCTCTCTTGGGGAGGCTTTGCTCACTACTTGAGGCTTTCCTTGGGTGAGCCACGATCCTGGTTTATGTAACTTTCTGGCCTCTCCATTGCAATTTCAGTTTCATACAGCTTCCTGAAGTGCTGTCTCAGGAGCACATTGCCTTGGCCTCCCAAGCCTCCTCCTGAAATCTGATGGAACCCTCCCTGACCCCACGGTTCTTGCATTTTGCATGCACATACAGTAGTACCTGAGTTTATGGATTTAATTCTTTCCACAATTGTGGTCACAAACCAAATGAGATGAGAATGATTAGGTTCGATGTTGACCTTATGGGGAAATTTGATTCAGTTCTTATCCAATTTGGTTTATGACTGGAAGCATGGACAGAAGCTCAGGAACTGAGGTACCACTGTAAACCAGCACTGCATGGATGACATCAAGGGCTGTCACCCGAGCAGTTGCTGAGCCCTTCTGCATGTGCTGGTGGTTCGTAGAGGCCTCTGAGTGCCTGGATGGCTGAACACAGCCAAGCGAATCCTGAGGAATCATTTCCCATTCCCTAGGTTGCTTCTCTTCTCAAAGCAAAGTCTTTCACTTTTCTACTTTTTGGTCCATGAAAGGTGGAGTTTTTAGATGCCCTCTCCTCCAAGGAATCCTTTATTGTCCAGATCCAAAGAAGATTTTTTAAGTCATTCTGCTGTGTTTTGCCCTTGATTTGCAAGGAAAAGCTGGTTAAAAGCCCACTGCTCTTTAATCTCAGTCCCCCTCAAAGAGCAAAATGTAGACAAGTTTTCTGCCAGAGCATAACATGTAGTGGTTGATTGATTGTGGTAGCTTGAGAAATTTAGTGTTAACTAAACCAGCTTAGCAATTGTAATAGACACACCCTAGAGTGGCTCATCACCTGGATGGTATAAAAGGGAAGGAGGAAGGACGGACAGGGTTCCAGTCTTTGGAGAAGCTCCAGTCTTTGGCTTCAGCTTGCACATTGTCTCAGTCTCCAGTGCAGACTCTGGCTTCTGCCTTGGATCCTTCAGACTTCCGGTGTAGACTCTTCAGCCTTCTGTTGCAGACCCATCAGCCTCCTGATACAGACTTCTTTGGGACACTGCAGTGAGCTCCACACCTTGGATTGAACCCTTCAGCCTCCAGTGTGCAGACACGATTTGCATGCTTCCTCATCTGACCCTGTGGGCGGCCATCGTAAGCCAATCTTGTAATTTCTTATACATTTGTATATCTTGTGTTATATCTGTTTCTCCAGTAAAACCCTGCCTAATATACATGGCCTGTAACAACTGTCAGTAGAGGCTTTGGTCACAACCAAAACCTCTTGAACCTGGTCTTTACATCTGTATTACTGTCTGCATTCCAGTATTCAAAGCTCCGACCAGAATCTCCCATCAAGCATGGCTCGTGGCATTCTAGGGCTGTCTCTCCAGCTCACATCTCTAAACCTTTGCAAATTCCTCCCACAAGCCAGTTCCAAAGGCTCCTGAACTGTAAGACATTGAAGTTTAAAGTGGTCCTTTTCAAGATTGTGTTAAACTCTGAGTGGAAAGCTACTAGGAGACAAAATTGCCTACTTGCCTGCAGACGTGACTGGGGTCATGTGTCTGAAACAGTCCCTAAACAAAGTGGGGAGGGGTAGATAGTGAGTACAGTATGACTTCACTCTGCTAACTCGGATTGGAAGCATACAGGCAGTTAAAAGGTTACACCCCTGTGGCTTAATCATTTGCCTTTAAATCCACAAAGTACTTGCAGAGAGAGGAGGCTAAGGGTCTAAGCAGAGACTGGGAAGACTGTGCCCCCACAGAACTCAGCTGACCAGGAAATGGGGGAAAGGAGCTGCATGCTAGGGATAAACTGCTTGCTGTAACCATGCAGCTGTGCCTGCCTGCCTGTTGGGCTGACACCTGCTCTTTTAAGATGGGGAAATAAAGTGTCGCCTCCCCTGCATCCCGGTCCTCTGTCTGATCTGTGCATTGTGCATAATCAAAGCAGGGGTGGGCTTTTTCCTCACATGAACCACATGGTCACATTTCAGCAGCAACCCCAATTTGGGTATCAAAATGTGTCTTACTGTCTCACTTCTGAGGCACAATGCCAACAGCCACAAATTAAAGGGGAAAGGTATTATTTCGGTTTACAGTTTGTAGAGGTTTTGATGCAGTCAGCTGGCTCCACATCAAGGCAGCATGGCAGAGGAGAAGCAGCACATGGCATGGTGGTGGCAGGGTGGAGAAGGCAGAAATCAAGATCAAGGAGAAGGGAGGGAGATACAGTCTACTAGGCCACACCTCCAACTACCCACCTCCTTTCAACCTGGCTTCACCTCCCGGAGACATGTAGTTATAAACTCATTAGGACTAATCTACTGATGAGCATCACACCCTATGAGCCAATCATTCCCAAAGGCCTCACCTACAAGTGCATGTGCCTTTGGGGGACATCTAGGTATAAACCATAACATCTGCCAAAAGTCACACAACAGCTGGTGACAGCATCCAGGGTAGAAACTAATGATGATTTCACCCCTTGTATCCCAAATACAGTTTTTCTGGAGAACAGATTCTGCATGACACCATCGAAGCTGGGTCTGGGAAGAGGACACCGAGGCCTGGTGACCCAGAGTCCTAGCTTCCTGCGACCCAAGAACCCAGATCTGAGCAGCAGCCAAAGTCCCAGCCACCAGGGAGGCTATCCTCAAGGGACCACCCCAGCCACACACAGCATCCCCAACCCAAATGAGAGACCTGACAGGCCCCCGCTCAGCTGGACAGGCTGTGGGGCCTGCAGAAAGTTCCTGCACTACTCTGAGCCCCGCTTTTCCCACCCTGGAAGATGGGAGAGCAAGACACACTCCGAGACCAAAGGCAAAGACTGAGAAGGCCTCAGAGACAAGGGCTGTCTCAGGGCTTGGCCAGCAGCAGCCCAGGTCCAGAAGCCACAGGACACAGTCCTCAAACTCATGCTCCAGGGTCCTGCAAGCCAGCAATGCCACGGATGGGAGGAGATGCGGGAAGTACGTGTGGAGCTGGGCAGGATCAGTCAGGCTGGGGTCATCACCCTTCTCTGCACTCTGGCTGTCATTGTCACAAGCCCCTGACCCCTCTGGGCAGCAGCTTCTCTGTGTGCTACATAAGGGGCATCAACGGAAACCCCAACAGCTTTCCTGATGCATGGAAGCCCTTCCCGATCCTGATCCAACCCACATGCAGCTACCCTTGGGCAATTCCTTTCTTTTTTCCTGTGCCTCAGTTTCCTCTTTGTAAAACGAGGGCAGGAGATTTAGTCCATGAGTCCAAGGCTGTAAGATATATTTGCCACAAGTCTTCATTGTAGGGATAACTAATATACTGATTAATACCCCAAAGAGGAAGGAGAGAAAAATTTTAACATCATTTACTCTCAAGTCTCAAATACCAGTAGCAGATAAACACAAGATTATCTGTCAGAGGGGCCCAGGATCACAAGAATGTCATCTGTAGTATCTGGGTCTCACACAGACCTACGTTACCCCCAAAGAGTTTCATGCAGATTTTGGAAACAATTCTCGGTTGACAGTGATGTTTAAAGCACACTCCAAAGAATGATTTAATTTTCTTCGTGAGTATTCTTAATTTCATGTTTTAAATACACTAACAAGTTACATTTCCACAAAAATACTTGTACAGCATCAAAATTCTTATTCACAGCCATGGTTAAGAAAAATAAACAAAGATGGCCAACATATACATATACATTCTTATTACCGTGGTGAAATAATTCAGTATCTGATATAAGACAGGAAGGTCAACAGTGAAGCAGAATGCAGTGTCCCTGTTACGTTTCTCAGTGAAAAAGCAAACAGCCACAGGTATCAGCAGGTTAGACAAACATGAGACAAATCCAACCAGAAACTGGAAGCTACCACCTGCTTTGTACAAAATGCATATGAAACAGCAAAGGAAAAAAAGTATTTTTTTTGAGAAGGGCAGCTGCTATTTCAACCCTCCAGGCAGTAAAGATGTAACTGAGCCGCGGTCATTAATGTTACAGTCCTGACACACAGCAGACAGTGTTCTGACACTTCCTATGCAGCAAGAGATATGCTTACCATGTGCCTGAAACCAAGGGGTGGACAGTATTATACACCTCTCCTACCTTTAAAGAATTGCTGACAGCAAACGTAGGGACTGTTGATAACCCACTTTCTCAACCCCAAAGAAGCCTGCCATGGCAGCTTGCTGAAATGCCTTTCTGTCTCAGATTTGTAGACACTGACTGACTTGCAAACTCGCTGACTTGCAATGGGCATATGATGTCTACTAAAGGGAGCCGTGAACCCCACACAGTGCTGAAGATATTGAGATAAAAATCACTTGGTCTTAAGCACATTAATGTTTATATCAACAGAAGCTATACCTCGCAGTAAAGCAAAGTAAAATTTCCTGGAAAAGAAAAAGAAGAACGAAAACTCAAAGACATTGTCTAGTGTCCTGTGGGAGTCATAGGATGGGAAGCAGGGCAGAGCACCCCACACTGCCCAGCATACCCCTGGATCTGAGAAATAACAGCAAAACAGGAGTAAGAAATCCAACAGTAAAACCCGAGTGATTTTTCTTACACCAAGTCTTGCAGCTTTTTATACATACGAAATTTAAATATGAAGACAATTAATAGGAAATCCTGAAGCCACAGCACAAATGGGACTCCTCACTTGACGTCCAGCACTGCCCTGGGTCTCTAGGCGCCTGCAGGGATGTGTCTGCCTCAGGACAAGCAGCTTTAGGGCCACGCGCAGCTGTCTGACCACTTCTGAAGTTGAACAAAGGCGCCAGACCCGCGGAGCAGTTTGTAAAGGGGAGGATTAAAAAGCAGTTCCCGACAAGCTGGAAATATGGCAAGAGCACTTAAAAGTGACACATGGCAAGAAACAGGAGACCCTGGGTTTTAGTATTTTGCCATCTTAGGCACACTGCTACTGGAAAAGTTTTTTTTTTTTTTCTTAAGTGACTTTTGTATTACAAAACTGTTGATGTCCAATATCTGTACTCTACGTGGAAATCCCAACTGTACCCAAACTTGATTAAAATGAGTCTAGTGCTACGATGGCTGCAGGATTAATTGGGCTTTATCTATCCTCAAAGGCAAGTGTTCAGAGGATGTTCTGCTAAGCAGTAACAGCCACCTGGAGACAGGCAGGAAGGACAAAGTGGGGATCCTAAGTCTCACCATGCAAGGCGAAGACCTCGGGATGGCCCTTGCCACCTGTCCATTTACAACTTTAGGTCAGCTGCACACTGACAGGACTGCAGGGGAAGAGCCTCACTGGCAGATACTGATCCAGCTCACTAGAACTCTGGGGAGACTCCAGAAGAACTCGGCATAGCAACAAGTGGCCGTGTGCAGTCTGCTCCAGTCAGGAGTGGCATATCCAGCCAGGTACAAAGCCATACACTAGCACTCGGGAGGCTGAGGCAGGAGGGTCACAGTGAGTTCAAGGCCAGCCTAGGTTACATGGTTCAAAATCAGCCTGAACTCCATGATGATATCCTGTCTCAAAAACACAAACAGCAAATAAATAAAAAGCAGTGCATCCAGATTTCAGAACGTATTCTCCTGAGAATCTCGAGACCTGAAGGAGCCCCTGGCTGCTCAGGGGGTGCCGAGATGAGGGCACTCCCTGCTAGGTCAGTGGTGGCAGGCCGGCAGCACACGTGCTGCAGTGGGCGGTTTGCATGGCTGAAGTCTCTAAGAGGGTCCCCATCATGGAGCTGGGCACCCACTGCGCAGACACCTCGAATAAAGAGCATCTCGGCTAAACCGACCATGCACAGGCCTCCGAGACTGACCCTGTGGACCCAGGGTTTTTGTCCCCATTGATTTGATCCACGGCAGGTAAAGGAGGGCAGAACAGAGCAGCACAGAGTTTGCACGGGAAGATGCAGGCTTTAGAAGCTTGATCTGATCAAACGAAGGCCCACTTGGGCCTCAGAGGGCAGGGGTAACTGTCTCCTCTCCCACTCACTGTAACTGAACTCTGGGTAACTACAGATTTAAAAAGCTGTACGTTTTTAAGCTTGATCAAGTGTTTTTCACTTTGATGAGTTACAAGTAACACAATGTTCCATGACAAGGGCAAACGGAGTTAAGTGCCTGGGGGCCAGGACGTGGCCCAGAGGCAGCTGGCCTATCACGGTCACAAACAGGGTTCCTGCCCTTTGCTGTCTGCCAGGCCACGCCTTGACGGATTTCATCCCGAGTAGTAACAAATGGTTCCTGGTGCCTCCTTGGGTGCTCACTGTAGCACTGGCTTTTTATATGTTTCCCCAGTAAAAAAATAAAATAAATCTAAATGCTGCCTAACACTGTTCTTTCCTAACTTCTAAATGCTTGGCTTTTTGACTCACATTGCTTTCCTAAAACTCAAGAGAATGAAACTGATTTTATTTCACTTTTCAACCTCAAACTGGAGCCGGTCTGAAATCCCAAGCACACTGGCGAAATGCCCCTCCCCCCACTCCTTAGAAAAGGAGAAGCTGCGCCTGCCAAGTCCCGTCCCTTCCTGCTCCTTCACTTCCTTCCTGCGCGGTCACAGGCTGAGGAGCGGTCCCCTCTTGCTGCGTGTTAATGATTTACCTCACAGTCACCACAGTTTATTTTGAGAAAGTGTTCCCCAATATTCTGGGGGATGCATCTATGAATACACCTTAAGAAAAGCAAAATACTCATGGAAGCATAGAACCATTTTACCTTTAAATAAAAATACTTTATTCATTCCTGACAGGTTATCAAAATGTACATTGTAACCAAGTAAAAATGGTACTCTGAATTAGTTGACTAGGGCATATTTCTAAGGATTTTTATTTGATGTTCAAAGAGCAAAAACGATTTCCACTCTCCCTTTCCAAACGTTCGTAACAAGCTTGTACTATACCTGATTAAAATACAAGGCATAAACAAGCACACGGGCCGAGGGCGTCACAGAACGCGCAGCCCCACTCCCACTTCCGATAAAGCAGCCGGCTGCACCTGGTTCCTCTCTCGGCTGAACACTTTCAGAAATGTGTACCCGCTTCGTGTTCTGTGTAACTTTGTAAATGATGTAAAGAATACAGCACGTGACTTGTACTGAGCTGCATGCACGTGCGCGCGCGCACACACATACATACACATACACATACACACACACACACACACACACACAGAGGATAAAGTGCAACACGACAGAAGCCGTCTGTGATACGCTCTCCCTACCCGGGCAGGGGACCGCACGCTGTTCCCGGGCACCCACACACACGACACCAGGCAGCTTAGTATTTTTATGACGTTATCTTGAAAACCCTATTTGCTTTTGCTTCCCCTGTGGCTTCTCATGCTCTTGATCGACGTTCTGAAGCTGTGACTCTTCCTGCACCTCGAGAGAACTAAGCTCCCAAGAGCCACGCGGACTGCGCTGTAGGAGGCGCCAGTGCACCTGAGTGCTCTGCACCGTGCAAGGTCTCGGCTGGGTCTCTTGTCTGGAACAGGGAGAATTAATAAAGGTAAGCATTCCACTAACTCGGCAGCAAACGCTTTAATGACCTCTGACACCAGCCACCACACACTTCTGCAGGCAAACACCCAACTAGCCCTAGGATGGCAGAAGTTTTTGGTTGTGTGTTTTGACATTAAATTATTGAACTAAAAAATGCTTTTGTTCCTGAGATGAGCACAAGAAAATTAAATGAGTTCCCGCCGAAATGCGATGGGACACACGGCTCCCGCTGTCCACCTCGCCTCTCTGGGTAGAGTGGCCGGGCCGTCAGTCTTCCCCATGGCGCCACTTCTGCGACTCGTCCTGCCGCACGTCCGGTCTGATCTGGTTTCTCATGCCACCCAACACGTTCGACGTGGCTTCCGTGGCCACGATCAGTGGTCGCACCACCGCAGGGGGGATCTGGCGCAGGACCTCGCCCACGGCCCCCGTGACCCCTCTGCTCTCGTGTTCCCGAGCCGCTGTCTCGTAGATGGTCTGCGCTGTGTCCGCGATGCCCTGCGGCAGAGAAGGGAGAAGGCATGGCTCACTGGCCGGAAACACTTAGTACACTAACACCCTGCCTGTCACTGCACCACGACAAGACACACAGAAACCCTGCTTTTGAGATTACCCAGGGTAATTATTTTTATGACAAAATTCCAATTATAAGGCAAAGAGGCAACTATTATGATTTAGTATTCTGTTGTGACATTAATAAGTGGAAAATGTCGCTAAACTGCAATTTATCACAGGGAGGTTTAAAGGACTATTTAATGATCAAAGAGTAGCTTTTCTGGTACAATTAATCACTCCCATTAAATCGACGTCACAAACAGTTTGAGTACACACACTCACGAAAGGGCTACAGTAGCTCTTCTAACACAACACAAGTTCATCCCACTACGCTCTAGAAAATCACTGAGGTTTTTTAAAATTACTCACTATGTATTTGAAAAGACACCTGTGGAGCATTCAACTCACATAAAACCCCAAATATAACATTTTATTGGGTTAAATAGAAAATTCTGAGGACGTGGAGCAGGAACCTGTTGCTTAATTACTAGAAACAAAGCTTCTGAAGCATTGCTATCTTCTCACCATTGAATATTAAAATAATCATGACTGGTAGACAGATCTTTTGCAAATGGGAAGGGAACCAAGCGACAGAGGAAGGGAGAGGGAGGGAGGGGAAGGACACAAAAGGAATTAAGCTGTGTTGTCTCCATGGAGCAGCTCCACACAATGAATGTAATCATTAGGTACTGCACACATGCGCTAATCAAAATAAAATAAGCATGAATGCTTAGCCAGAGGGTGAACATACAAATGTGTATCGCAGCTAAAGTGAAAAGAATCTCACATGAATTGAATCTCTGCCACTCTGTAACTCAGAAATCCCCAGGGGACATGAAGCACCAGTCCACTGTGACAGCTTCAGTGACAGGTACACCTTAAAGGAACTCTGGGTTCCCCAGGGAAAGTCAAGCCCATGTCCCTAACCCCAAATCTAGCCATCACATTGGCAAGCTAATAAAGTATTGCTTCTACCCCGTGCACTAAGCAAAAACATCTAACACCAGGGGCAAAGACACACACAGGCCAGAAAAAAATAAAGAAATTTAAGAGCTACTTTAAAACTCTCTAGAATATAATAGCGAGTAGGAGAACAGAGTAGAAAGAAAACTTACCATTTATAATACACACTCATCACCTCCCAGCTCTCCCTGCCTCCCTTCCTACCCTACCAATGACAGATACTAGTTTATTACAGTGTAATTACTATCACCAAGAACAGCACCATGGAAGTATATGTAAATCCCAGCCTCATTGCTTAGCTAACTGCCCACTTTCTATGCTGTTTGTCAGAATTAAATGGCACCACTTGGAAGAGAGTGTGTGTGTCCAGGTGACCACCACCACACTCACAGGGACTTGCCCACCACTACACAGAATCACATAAATGGTCGGCGAGTCTTTTGCAAAGGGCCAGATCCCAGAGATCTGTGGGCAACAGTTTTCCACATTTTTTTCTAATTGTTTCCAACTGCAAAGAAACATCAGTTTGAGGGTTTGTTGTGACAGTTAATCTTGATTATCAGCTTGATTACAGCAAGGCACCTAAGGGTGTGCTGGTGCGGGCCATGGAGGCATGCCCTGGGGCAGAATGTGCGGTTTCTCATCCCCCACACTCCAGGGCTCCCCTGTATTTTGCTTCTATACCGTCATGAGCTGAGCAGCTCTGCTCTGCCGTGTCTGTCCACCATGACACCCCCGCCTTGGGGCCAACTAGTCATGGACTGCACCCCCTGACCTTGTGAGCCAATAAACCAGATGTGGCCAGCAGGCGAGTAGGCCAACCCGTGAGGTAAAGGATGAGCTCGCTATGAAACATCTGAGACTTTTCTCTTCACCTGTTACATACTGACAACCAAGTCACCAGTCAGGAACAACCTCTTAGTACAGGACTCAAATTCAGTCTGCCCCAGCATCCCCTGTCCTCACCCTCCCCTCCTGCATTCTTTCTGCTGAGTTTTAGAGAAGAACTGAGGGGCAGATCCAGTTCTCTAGACTCCGGTCCTGGCCCTCCACCTCCTGGCTGCACCTTAATGGGGTGTTGCTGTCCCGGGGAGCTGTTTTCTCATCTGCAAGCGTGGCCCATCACCAGCCTCTAATGTCACAGTACATTTGGGACAAAGCAAGCACATCAGCTTCCATGTTAAATGAATACAGTCAGTAACTTAGGCAAGCACCCTGCAAATGCTCCACGTCACCGTGCTGTGCCACTGTGCTGCCAGACAGCCTGCTGCACCCTGAACTCCAGTGCTCGTTTCCCAAATCTGACCTCTGACACGTCTCTTGGTAACTGGCCCAAGTGTGAGGAGCAGGTCTGCCTAGTAATGCTCTTTGGGTTCCCTACTAAATCTCTTTCTTAAAAAAAGCCAGCCTCTGGGCTTCCCTTTCAATACCCACTCATACATTTCTTGACCCTATACCTCAGAGGTCTTCCACAGATGTAGGGGCTACAGGGGCTACTTCTGTCAGTGAAGGACTGGCTGACACCCTGCTGACTGGCATGTGAATACAACTGAGGAAATACCCTTACTGAAATCCTAAAACACGAGTCACACACAGGACTGCCAACTTCCTTGTGTCCTATTAGAAGATGCCAAGATAGATGAAGCCTGGGGATGGCCCTGCTACACTGAGAAAGAACGAGGCTCACTAGCACAACCATCAAAGAGAAAGTTAGCAATGCTGAGTGAAAGTCGGGACTCCCAGTTTCACCTCACCAGTTCCGTCCTGCGGATACATCTGCACAGATACATGTAGCTAAACACTCCCCACAGCACTGTTCCAGAGAAAAAATGGGAACTACAGGTCCACCAATAGCAAAGTGTGTATTCTACAATGAATACTATAGAAATCACTTAAATTAGACTACATCTATCAACATGGATATGTCTTAAACTATGTAAGCTGTGGAATGATACTAGTTATGGAAACTTAAAATATAAACACTGGCATGTTTTGCTATGATTACAAACTTCTGTAACAAAACTGGAATCACAGCCTGGGAGCCCAGTGTCACAGCGAGCCTCTCCCTCGCTTCCCACAAACGCGTCACGTGGTCCGGCAGCAGTGCCCAGCCCATTCCCAGGGGTTTCTCTTCAACACACGGGGATCGCCGGCTGTGCTCACGAGCAGGGCAGGGAAGCACGAGGAAGCCAAGAGAGCTGGGGCTTCAGACCCGGTGTTCACGCACCTCCTTCACCACGCTGTAGGCCTTGGCCACGCCTTCCCTCAGGTCCACTGGCTGGTGGGCTAGGCGGTGATGCGCAAACCTTTTGGCCTTCTTGGGCTCGATAGAAAGGGTCCCGGGAGACACCATGTCATAAGCGGTCTCTGCTGCTGCCTGGTGGGTTTGTCAGAGGAAGAGAGGACTCAGAGAGGACGCACCAGCATGCTAACGGTGCACCTCCCACGGGGAGTGAGGAACACACGCCCGCTCCGGGAGCTCCACCAGGTGTAAGAGTTTGTGACTTCCGCGACAAGACCCTGGAAGCTACACCGAAAACTCGGACTGGGCTGAGCTGAATTATTCAGTCCCTTCGTCTCCATGGGAAATACTCGATGTTTCCATGGTAATCTATGTGGCTTAATAGGTAATGGAAGAAACCTTAACACTTCCACTATTTATTCAGGTAAGCCTTCCTGTTAGCTACAATCTTTTCATATAGACTGGTGAAATAAATCCTCTGCTAATTTAATAGTTATCATTTACTTGAAATAGACAAACAAATCTGATACTATCATTTCACTGCTTTATGCTACTAATTACTTAGTACTGGACACATGAGCAATAAAATGAGCTTAATATTAACTCACTGTACATAAAATATCTACTCTCAACACTCTGCATATTTTCAGTGTTGTTTTAAAAACAAAACAGCCCAAACATCTGCCGTGTCTGCCCCCGTCCGGCCACGGCGGCCGAGGTACCTGTATGGTCTGGACCATCCGGTTGGTGAGCTCCAGGGCGGCCATTGCTGTGGAGGTGCCGAAGGAAGCAGCGCCTCTCTGGAAGCCTCTGACGATGCGGCCGTCCTTCCGGTACTGCTCTATGGGCAGCCAGACCAGGTCCTTCAAGCCTTGGACTACAACAGTCAACACGCAGAAAGCAACCTCAGTCACGGTGTTCAAAACTCTGGGAGTGTCCTAACTCTGGAGTTCTTAACCCCCAAAGGGAGGCAAAGGGGTATGTGTGTCAGCAGACACGGAGGTCTTCTAGAAACATTGCCTGTGAAGACCCTCAAGGCCATTCGTAAGTGTAAAGGGCGGAAAGGTGAAAACTCACCTAACTGTACTAGGGAATGCATAGGCCCAACACCCCCCAGGATTCCTGGGAGCTGGTTCTTCTTAATGTCAGTGAGCCACTCAGTGATGGCGTATGAGAATAACTTGTCAACACCTAGCAAACTAGAGCAAGTGACTGTTAGTACACACAAATGAGATACAGTCCTACATTCACACAAGTTATCTCCTACTTGTAAGAAAATTCACAAATTTCAAGGACAAATTATTATAGATGCTCCAAAAACAGCTTCAACATTTTTTAAGTCTCAAAGAAATACAAAGCAGCCAGTTAAGCCCAATCCGAATTATCCCCTCTCTCTACAGGTAGGTAGATATAAACAAATATGTGAGGCTAACTTCCTCAAGGCTTAGACAGTGTGTGCATCATTCCTCTGCTTGTATTTCGTGAGCATTTCAGTCTCTGGCACAGGATTAAGCTAAAGTCTACAAGTAGCCACTAACTGCTACTAAGATCCATGACCTTGAGAATTTCAAGTTTTCTCACTAAAAAGCTGATTTACAGTTTTTGGAAATTGTTAAGAATATTCTAAACTGTACCTATTTTTGAAAGATACTGCCCTATTCAAACTACTTCCCCCCCGAGAATAAAAATTAGCCCCTAACCAGCAGGGATCTTCTGAAATGGAGTTCTCTGTAGACAACACTGTAAAATAATTCAATGACACACACAAGCTAAGGCTCCACATTTAGCTGGCGAGCCAGCATTAGTACCCTCATCTCAGCGCCGCACACAGTAAACCAGCTTACCCATGCCGATAGAAAAGCCGCTTCAGCTTTAGCTCAGAGCAGTTTAACTGGGCCAGGCCAATCAAAATCCCAGCTAACGTACCCTTTAAAATAAAGAAAGTCCAGATTAATTTGTAAATTAACAACAGACTCAACATTTAACACAGAGGCTATTTGAAAAAAATCAAAGCAATATTGATTAATGAAGCTAAAATTCTTCAGATGTTTACAGAAAAAAAATGTATTTTATAACATCTACAACCCAGGCCGGGAATATAGCTCAGCAGCACAGCACCTGCTTGGCAAGCGTGAGGTTGTGAGTTCAATTCCCAATACAAAAAAAAAAAAAAAATACTACTACTACTACTACTGCTAAACATAATATCTATAACCCAATATATATTCATGGGACTTAAGCAATTGATATTTAATTTTTTTCCTTTTTTAAACTGATAATTAATTTATAAAAATAGAACTAAATTTTAAAACCTTATATTTCATTTATACATAGTGGTACCTTGGTTTATTACCCTAATTCTTTCCATGACTCTGCCAAAGTGGGTGAGAAGTGAACCAGATTTCTCCATAAGGTCAACACTGAACCTACATTTGAATTGCTTATCATCAATTTGCTTTGCAACCAGAATCCCAAAGAGAAGTAAGTTCCTAAACCAAGGCATATACTGTACGTACATATACACATACACATACACACACACACAATGATAAAGCAAAGTTAAAAACAGTTCGAGTCCATTAGGGGAAAAAAACTAGAATAGAGCGTATCTGTGGAAAGATTCCCAACCTGATCCATTGATACATGTTTGCCATGATAATCAAGTCGAATAGGAACTTCCGATGTGAATCTGAATTCTCTGGAAATAAATAAAGAATGAGGTATTCATATATAAAATTAGTCATCACTGAAATTAGATATAAATTAATTTGTTAAACTGGAAAATGAAATGAAAAACATAAACCACATGAATATTTTATGGCTCAAAGAGAGTATCTTAACTCTATCTTTCCTTAAGATAACAAAACGAATGTTAGTCAACATACATTTTGTTTAAATTTTTTCACAAAAAGTTTTAAATTATTAAATAATGTTTATTCTTTCAAAAATGTATTTTGGTAGATATCCTCAATACAGAGGATACAGAGTACAAGTTAATAAAAGTGACCTTCAAGATTAAGCCGGTCAATGTAATTATTAGCAAGAAGTCAGAAAGAGAAGAAGCAAGGGGATTACTGTGGCTCCAGGGGAAGCCAAGCCTGGATGCCCGGTGTGAACCCCAGCCCTGTCAGCTCCATGGCAGGCAGCTGCCATCCTCGTCTCCTGGACACTCGTCTCCATTTGCTTTTCTGAGTAATCTGCCCTCAGTACCCCTTTCCCACTCCTTTTTGCTCCGTGGCACAGATTACAGCCCAGACTATTTAATCTGCAAGCGTGATCAAATAAACACTTTTCACACACTGAGACCAGTACGTACATACAGCTGGTGCCCAACCAACAGCCACCGAACGAAAGAACGAGATGCTGATGGAGCACCTACGACACCATCGCTGGCAAAGCACGGACTCACGTGGATTCACGATCGAGCAGACTGCATTCTCACTCTGGCTCAGCACTACACGGGTGGTGAGCAGCTCACATCGCCTCCCTCACCCAGAGTATCTAGCCTAGCTCACTACTGCCGCCCAGGATTCTGCACCCTCCTGGAGAGTACAAATGAGACCCAGAAGCTACCTTCAATATTTTAAATGGCCTAATGTAAGTAGATAGAACTATACAAGTCCTTCTTACACACACACACACACACACACATTTTTTTAAACGCATCAAGCCAGGTACAGTGGCATGTGCCTATAATCCCAGCTACTTGGGACGCTCAGGCAGGATGTTCCAGAGTTCAAGGTCAGCCTGAGCAACACAAGATCCCATTTTAAAAAAAAGTCTATTTTTTTTGTTCTGTTTTTAGGCCTATATTCCAGTAAACTGAATTGGTAGTTTGTATGCAATTAATACAAAATGAGGTTCAAATTAATGGGAATGTAAAACAGAATTAAGATGTGTTATGCACATGCAACAATTCCCCATGATAAATGCGACTGCTATATACTATAGACATGTATTAATAAAAATAAAAATTAACATGTTCTTCCCAGCTTGAACCACCAGCAGGAACAAGCAGGGCTGTCCCATCCAGCAGCTTGCACCACCCACTGGGTCTGTCCCATGCCACCCAGGAGGACAGTCATTCATGGACACAGTTGGTTCAGGGGTGCCTGGCAGCAAGTCATATGAAATTATGGTCACTTTGTGAATGTTTTAAAAAAAAACATTTTTTTATAGAATACAAAGTGATCATTATGGAAAAATAAGATGTTGTTCTTTTCGGGTGAAAAGGTTTACAACCACCAAAACTCATCTATCCTGAGGTCTTTCCCACCCTTATGGTCTATTATCTTTACTTCTATTGTCATTGCTACATGAGACATTAAATCCTGCCAACACTTTCCAATAGTGACACCACCACTTCCCACCACATCCCTAAGGTCTAACGTCAGAAGCTGGAGGGACAGAGAGAAAAACTGGGGGCTCCAGATGCCAACAGGGAAGGGGGAGAGAAACCAGGGAAGAGAGCTGTCTTGTACCAAAGGGAATTTTGTTCTTTATCCCTTCTTTTTCCACTAATGCCAAGACCCCATGCCCACCACGGATGGCTGGGCAAGGGGGAAGACAAGAAGCATGCACAGGCCTGACAGCAGGAAAGGCTCCCCTCAGCAGCGAGGCGGTATCACCGCAGACAGCCTCACACGGCCACGGAGCCATCAGAAAAACATGACGGGGCGAGCAGACACTGAACACTGGGAAGGAAATTCCCACCAGGGAAAGGGAGAATGCCAAAGTCAAGCTGTGCAAAAAGGAAAAGGATGACATCACACTTGGAGAGGCACAAACATCATCATGGTGACGTGGGAAGAGTGGGTCAGGGAAAGAGCAGAAAGAAAGATGTCAGGAAGAAAAGAGAACTTCTGCTACGGGTTCTACAGACAGACGAATCCTGAACTGGGTTTCCATCTATACTAGAGCGCTACCCATCAGGTGGGGACCACAGCCAATCAGCCAGCTAACTATGTGGCAAAGCAAACAGCTGATGTAACCTCGCAACTGCTAGTACACTTACACATTATGGAATGATCCTCAAAACTCCAAATAACTTCATTTGTTATCAAAATTGAATTATTTACCTAAAAAACACAGGCTGATCACTAAACGATGTTTCTTCAGCTGGTAACTCCTCTTCCAGTCCATTAGCCATGTCTACTGAATTGGCACTATCATTTTGGGAAGGCTGTTTTGGCCCGGGGAAAGAAAGAACTACATTTGGCTCCTTTGAGGTGCTCAAATGCCTTGGCAAACTGCAGGTGACGTCGGCTCCAGGTGACTTTTTTACTGAAATGGAATGCGCACACTTGAAAAACCATCCATGCTTCCTTAGAGTAGCAGTTTAAATCAACCAATTTAACTTGTTTCGCCACATCTCAATTAATAAAAAGTTTAAATTATTACTTTCACTTAAATTACATTTGCATTTGCATTACTTGATAAACACAGAAAACACACACACATATATGAGAAGAAAAATATAAATATATTCCCAAAAAGAACTCATATGATCAAAATCAGTATAAATGCAAATGGTGCCAACTGAACGAGGTCTGATTCAGTGGTGGTATGACACCAACTGTGAAACTGTGTCAGAAGACTGCGCAGGCAGCAGAGGCGGCACATCAGATGCTGCCTTGCGACCATCTCTCAGGCTTTGCTAAGCGGCTGGGCTCTCCCCGCAGGCGAGGCTGGTGCAGGGCCCGAGGGCAGGGACCAGCGCTGCGCAGCCATGTGCGGAGCTGCACGCTCAGTGGTTAGATGTTGTGCATGCGCTTTGATTCACAGTATTTCAACTCAAAATGGACTTCTTGGGACATACGCCCATCCCAAGTGAAGGCACCTGTATTTGTTAGGGATTTTTGAGCTGCGTGTGTGAAATACCTTCTGGATCTGGAGTCAGTAGCAGTTCTACTTCTGTAGAAAGACTTGTGAAGAAATCCTTCAGGAAAAACAATGCATCCTAGAATTAAGAGACGCCATTATAACTAAAGGGGAAAAAAGACATCTACTGTATTTCTAAAACTATGAAACAAGTACTTTCAAGCCTCACATTTTCCTCATTATTCAAATACAGCTATAATTGATTGAATTCTTACTGTGTCAGACATTATTCCTATCTCTTTCCCTGTCTCTGTCTCTCTCTCACGCACATACCATATACGCACATTAATTCTTGTAACTCACTGAGAAAAAATAACATATAGAGGCAAACATGGAGAAATAGAGAAAGTAAACATTACAAAGCCAGGAATGATTTCTAAATTTCTAGCGAGAATAAAGACATAAATATATTCTCAAAAAGAACTCATAGCAATCAAAATCAGTGTAAGCACAAACAGTCCCAACTAAATGATGGGCGTAATGGTGGTGTGACACCAACTTCGCAGTCTTATCAGAGGAC
The DNA here is from genome assembly GCA_004027295.1 of Dolichotis patagonum. Lineage (NCBI taxonomy): Eukaryota > Metazoa > Chordata > Mammalia > Rodentia > Caviidae > Dolichotis > Dolichotis patagonum. The sequence continues at coordinate 11,408 of PVJX010022245.1, read as the reverse complement.
CAAGCACCTTTTAATTGTAGATGAGATAAAAGTGAAGAGAAACACTTAGTTTTCTACTCAGCAATGGTTTACTATCTCAAAATATGATGTCAATCTTAGAAGATGTAAACTAGAAAGGATTTTATTCATTTAGCAAGATACTCACATACATTTATTTGTATTGTATCAAGCATTACATTATAACAAATAGGGTTATGTAGTGCTATTCTTTGACCACTAGATGGTGGTATTTTAATGCAGTAAATGTTTTCACGCCAAAAATGTCTTCCACAAAGCAGAAAATTTCAGTTAGCCATTTGCACTTTAAGAAAAAAAGGAAGACTAAGGAGCCAGTACACAAAAATACAAAAGGACACAAAAAGAAGCTTTTTAAATATTCTCACATTTTCTTAAGTTGGTATTTACACTCAACATTTAGGTCAGTAAGAAAACTCAGTCTTAAAAAGCTAGCAAGAAACAGACACTTCGTGAAAGCAGCTAGACGAACGGCTGATACACAATCCCTTGTATCATTTCATCATCAAGGAACTGTTTAATAGTCCTTGACAATGTGTATGTATTTGAATGAGGAGGAGCAGGTCCATAAGGACTACACACAGTAGTGGGTACTTAGTCCCAATCACACAGACAGTGGACACGGGAAATAACACTGACAGTATTTATTTACCACCAGTTAGGGTTCCAGAACTCTATTGCATTTGTCCTATGGCATACCAGAAGTAAGCATTATGTAACTTTCACAAAAGTTCAGTGGTAATAAACACAGCAATTCCTTTACTGTAGATAACAGTATACATCTCATCACAATTATATGAACCACACCCACACTACAAACCTGGTCAATATTGAGGCGAAGTGGCATTAATGACACTCTCAAGCAACATTCCTGCGGTGACCTGCCAGACTCTGGACGTACGTGCAATGCTTTAATTGTTAACTATAAGACAAGAAAGAGAAAATTATTTTTTCCCAATGCTATGACGTTGCTGTCATTAAAAAAGAAAAAAAAAAATCACATTCCTTTGTGAACTCAAAATACAGGCCCGAATCTAATTTTTTTGGTTCATAACCCTTTCTAAGAATCTGATACTAGATGTGAACTCTCTTTAAAGGAAAAACTGCAAATGGATACTGTACTTGGGTGCTCAAAGAAGCTTCCAGAGCTGAAGCTAGTCCACAGCCCATCTTCAAAGCCAACTTCTAGGAAGCTGCAAGGTGCTGAGCTAAGCATTTCTACCTTAAATTTTAAAAACATCAGAATTCTAGCACACTTCCAGCAAGCCTAATTATTTTGTGCAGATTGCTATGGATTTCTGGTTTTTTTCAGGTATCAATAAATTGGCAATTATAGTTAATGGGCCCTAGAAGTGACACTTTTTAAAGCAAAACTTTTTAAAAACATAAGGGCTGGGGATATAGCTCAGCAGCACAAGTGCCTGCCTGGCTAGCTTGAGGTCATGAGTTCAATTCCAGTTCCCCCAAAAAACACATAAAACTTCCGCATATTTAAAATGAATTTTCATATTAAAATTCTTTTCTCCTCTCTTGTGATTTTTCTCACTCTAATTTTCCTGCTGTTAGATACAAAAACAACAAAATATGTCTCTAAAACTAACAACCAAATGAGGTTTGAAACCCTACCATGTTGGAATGAGCTTTCCGAGGCATTTCTTTGCTGCAATACAGGTACAAAAATTTGTTCATCTGTGATGTTGCCAGGCGATCCCGAATTTCGAGATCCTGCACAATGAACACCTGCCGAGAGACAGGGTGCTCTAGGAGGCTGGAGTCACGTTCCGGCTGGCATGGGGGATAAACTTCGTGCTGGAACTTCACCTTAATAGACAAGGAAAAGGAATATAGGACGCTTTATTTGAATTAGATTTTCTCTTTAAAATGCAAAATTTCATTCATCTTTTTTAAAATTCTACCTCAGCTTGTAATTCCACTTTTGAACAAACTATATGAGATTTGTTCAACATTTATTTAATGTTGATCTATTTGCAGCCTACCATGCATGGATAAACTTCACTAACAATTCTTATATGACCTTAGTAAAATCTCTTGTCATTTTCAAGCAAAATTCCCATTTGGAAGACATAAAATTATAATCTTGCATGCTAATGAAATTACACAAAAATCAATCAATAGGGGCAGGGTTCAAGTTTCAAAAGAGGGCAAAGATACAACTAAACATGAATAGGGACTTGTCATCATGACATTATTTCCATGCTATCCTAAAATATGACACTTAGGACACCCCAACATGCTGACAAAATTCAACGAGGACACCGTGGCTCAGCAGCCTGGCTCTATGGTCCCCAGACGTTCGTCCCCAAAGGACCCGTCACATGCACTACCCACAGGCAGCTTCCCAGACAGATACTCTGGGACAATGGGTCACCAAGTGGCCTAGGACAAGGAGTCCCTGCACCACCTGGGGACTCATTAAAAATGCAAATTCTCCAACTCTACCTCAGACTGGCTGTATTAGAAACCCTTGGGTGGAGCCCAGAAACCTAGGTCTTAAGAAGTCCCCCAAGGGGTTCTGAGCTCACTCCACTCTGAGAACCCCTCCTCCAGGGGCAGCATAAAAACACCACACCCGCAGACTTCTCAGAACAGCTGAGGACAGAGCTAAGTCATTTACACAGGACCCTTGTACAGTTCTAATGCAAAGTTTAGGACCTAAGGTCCAGACCCACGGGTAGCGGGTAACCCAGGAGCCTTCCAACGCTCCTAGGTGGATTTTTCTTCTTTAAATGGCAACTTACCTTGCTTAACTGTATTTCCATTAAGAAGTCATGGTTCCTTCCTTTCCCCCCACACACTGTATTACGTCCATGTCTTGTGGGTGTGTGGGAAGGTGAACTATGGGGACTACTAAAAAACGAAAACCGAAAAAAGAAAAAATACTGTATAAGAACGTCTGAAGAAATTTAATGAATGATATCAGAAAATTGAGATGAAAAGAGAAAATAAGATCACACAACTAGCTACATGTTTCCTATTCTAGAGATATTGAGAATATATTTTCTTAATGCCATTAGTCATCTGCTTGATAAACATTCAGAACTATGAAAAACCCTGATTATGAGGCCAGGGATACATCCAGAAATATGACCGCCTTATAACTTTCCTGCTACCTCAAAAATTTTTAGGTTAGACCACAGGTCCCAAAACCGCTGGTGAAAACAGGAAGGAGTGGTCACGTGAGAAGTTACACAAGTCTTTCAAAGTAATTTTACACTAAACACAGTGCTAAAGGAGTGACCCAAATGTGACTGCCCCATGAAACTGTCCACACCTGTCCCCACTCCACAGGGAACACGGCCCCCATGCCTCAGCCGCCTGCCTCGCACTCTTCTTGCTCCGTGGAGTACTGCGCTGGTGCACGGAGGGCACTGCACCCACCGCACCCACAGGGTGCTAGGCACAGGCTGTGCGTGGTCCCTGCCCCAATGCCCGTCTCCACTGCACCCAGTCACCCACATGACTGGCTCTGTTTCTCCCTTGGGAACTGAGGGTAGGAGCTGGGCCCTTTGGTTTTGTTTTTGTTTTGGGGGGTATTTTTTTTAAGAAACAGGCACATGGTAGATACCTAAAACTTTTTGTTAAATGAAAGTCATGTAAGTCATATTTTAGTTAACTAAATAAATAAAACAAGCAATATAAATAAGTCGACAAATGGAAAACTTTAAATATGACATTTAAATTATACAGTTTTATATACATGCACTCATATTTATAGCAGCACAATTTGTAATAGCAAGATCTTGGAAACAACCTGAATGCCCATCAACTGAGGAATGGATAAAAAAGACACAGTCTTTTTATACAATGGAGTACTACTCAGCCATAAAGAATGGTAAACTGGAGACTTTTATAGGTAAATGAATGCAACTTGAGACCATACTCATAAGTGAAATAAGTAAGACTAACATGTGTAAACACTGCATTGTCTCATTAGTCTGAGAAGCTGAAACAACATATGTACATGTGCATGTATATGTATATAAAAAGTAGTTAAGATAGTTATGCTACTGATTTCTCTGAGTTCAGTGAAGAAAAAGAGTTGTGCTGGTACTGTTTGGACAACTGAATACGGATGTCTTGCGCTCTTGGTGAGTGACTTGGGGTGACAATGCACACAGTGTATGTACCATCATTGTCCCCCGATTGATGTGTTTGAAATTTTGTTTTCTTGTTTTTCCTTTTTTCTCTTTGAAATAAAATGAATTTAAAAAACAATAAAATGCCTTCTTAAAAAAATTATATAGTTTTAAATACTAACATCAATTCTTAAGATAGGGCCTGGGACGCAGGTCACTGGCACAAGCACCTGCTTGGCAAGAGCAAAGTCCTGAGTTCGATTCCTGGTACCAAAAAAAAACCCTCTTAAGATAAAGTCCATGCAATTTCCTATGGAGAGAACATACTGTCTGCCAAATAAACACACAGAAATTAACTTACACAAAACTTTTTGCTGGAGAAGTGGGAGGAACTGCTCCAAAATCCTTGCCTCCGTACAGATGCCACACAATCGAGACCTCCTTAATCACATAGCGAATTACAGGAACGGGAAAGTGTAGAGGGGCTTTGCTTGTATCTGTCTTCTTGACAGGCAGGCTAAAATAATTATCTCGGATCACAATTGCATCATCAACCATGATTCTTATAACTGGTTCTTCTTCCTTCTCCTGAAATCGGTCAACAGGTAACAATCTCATCTATTCAGAAACAACTCTTCATGGCTTATATCTCAAAGGCATTTTTGAGTCTATTCTTTTAAAGAATTTCAGTATGTAAAATGAGGTAATTTCTAACAGTAATTACCACATAAAACACTCCACTTCATACAGAAAATGAACTCTCTCCCTGTTGCATATAAATTACCCCATGAGTTTTCTTTATAGATTACGATTTGGCTCCTACTATGTGTTTGATAATAAAAAGACACCGATTGTATATGTGTGTGTTTTGTTAAAGTCAGTGTTGAGTTCTTAACCAAAACTTGACAAACTTCAACACACTGAACAAATTATGTTTCTAACAATAGGTTTATTGTGAGCTGGAGAGCTTTTCTTAAAAACATTTAACCAGAGGATTCTCAGAATTCAGGGACAAGTGCAGCCACCTCCTAAGCTACGAGGAGCAGTTCTGGGAACAGGTGTGCATCTCAGCCTCCAGTCTGCATGCTTCTCGTCCTCCCAGCTACCAGGCTGCAGTTCCCTGCCACTTCATTTCGTCGCCCTCAGAGCCATCTCACACATGACCGCTGCAGTTCAAAACCTACATAGGAAACCTTGTGAAGACAGCCTCTCTATGCATCTCTGAAGATGTAAAGTATAACAAGCACCAACAGTGAATTACAAAATTAAGTAATTTGAACTGTACAGAATTAACAAAATCTAAAGATTTTTCTTTAGGTATCCTGCGGCTAACTTAATTTGGAACGCAATTTTAAGGTCTCAAAATGTGAACAATTTATTACCTGTACAGCTGCTTTTGGTGCAAAAAGGATGCAGAAGTCGTCGTTCTCAGCCGGCACACCTGCCATGGTATCGCTGATCAGGTGGTGGGTGAATGGGGCGTAAGTGGGGCCTGGTTCCTGGGACACATTTCCACTCTCGTCTGGGAACAGGAAGAGGTCTGAACAACATGGCTCCTGAATCTGAGATTTTTCATCCAAAACACCTGGATAAATAGAATGCAACATTTTGGCATGCTTCCAAACACCACCCTACCTAAGCACCTTAACCAGGTGTCAGACACACATTATGTTGGATGGTTTCACCTGCAAAATCCCACATCTTACAATAATTCTATGGAACCAGGGTTTAAGGCGAGCTAAAATAACTTGCCTAAAACACCTTATCCAGAGGCAGAAATATATCAAAGACCATTCATAAGACTAAAAATAACTTCAACATTCTCTCAAAAAATAGTAAATGGCAGTGTCATAAAGTAGAGATGGTTCCCTCTGCTATTTAGCATTTGGGAAGCTGGGGAATTCGGGAATGGCAGGTTAGGGTTGGCTGGAGTTTTGGTTTGTCCAGCATTTCAAACTCTTGACAATTCTGTCCTGTGAGTAAATCTCTGGAGAAACTTCTTAGAAAATGCTGCAAAAGGAGGGGAAACTGGCTACATCTAACAAAGCCTCTCCTAAAACTACAGCTCTCTGCTATGGAAGGGGAGGCAGGAACAGTTGTCAAGCATGTGTTAGGCGGTGGGGAGGGCAGAGGTTCCAAGCATGGAAAGATGACAATTTCTTCTTTAGTACCCACATTTAAAACTAGTACCCACACTTACAACTAAAGACAACTGAAGAAACTAAAGTGTGGGTACTACATACCCACACTGCGCACCTGTTCTCAGGTAGCTCTTTCAATATAAAGTTCACAAAAGATAACATATGCGTGAAAATCTGCATGTGACCACATAGTTCATACATTTATATTACACAGAAAGTCACTGATTCTCTCTCCACACATTTAAACCTAAAACTGATGTGCACGAGAACATGAAAGTGAACAGTGTCACATTTTGGCCTCAAGAGGTTGGTTCACAAGATTTTAAACTCATAAGGCAGCCCTATGCATCACACATCTTCATAAGTGCCGAGTGTTCAGTGAAGGATGTTGTCTACTAACGCCTTGCAGCAGTTACTCATTAAATATTCCTTTCATGTGTGAGGACACCTATTGATATTTATTGCCAATTAATACACAGGGAGCTAGAAGTCCATTTACTTCCTTAGTTCTAGTTACCCTAAAATGAAAGCCACACCAAATGCCAAACTTTTATAATATCATGAAATATTTCAAAGTTAAGATGCCATGCAATTTGGGAGGAGGCTGAGGCAGGTAAGTAGTGAGTTCAAAGCCAATCAAAGCAACTTAACAAGACTGTCTCAAAAGTTTAAAAAGGGCTGGGGATGTAGAGCACCTGCCTAGCATGCATGAGCCCCTAGGTTCAACCTTTAGTTTTGCAAAAAAGAAAAAAATTCCGTAATAGTTAGAAATAGCTGTATTTACTCAACTAAAGAAACTCTTTTTAAAAAAGAGGGCTCCAAACATACAGATGCTTCCATGGGTTTTCAAAGATCTTCGATTATCCGGCACCTCCCTCTCAGCCAGCTTTGTGTCTGACTCTTGTCACCACAGGAGTTTCTTTGCCCTGGGAGACCAGCAACAGTGGGATATGCAAGGCTCATGTCTGCCTCTACACTCCACTGCAGACAATCCACCTTCTCCCTCCTCTCCACATCCCTAACCTCTCACCACTTTTAAAAGCCAACTCATCTCATTTTCATTACAGTCTCATGAAGCTATCCCAATCTTTTCCAACTAACACAGCAGATGCCACATTGCAAGGGGTTTCCTTACGTCATGTGTCAGTCACTCTAAGCACCAGCATCCATCTAGTGCCAAATTGTTCCCCTAGGCTGGAGCTATCAGAAAACAAGGTTTGTGTCCCATTAACTCTATGTGCCCCATATCACCCTGACTTGTATCATTTATCTACCAGTCACTCACTAAACATAAGATCACTAGCTAATAAATATCCACCAAAACCCATAGCGTTTTTTCCTTAAGTTACTGTACTCAAAACTTTATAAGAACACAACATAGGACTCCCAGAAAAAAGTCCCGGCCTTACCATTAGCTTGTTGTTTTACAGACGAAGTGGCTTGCTCCGTATCGATCTCCTCCATAGCATCACTCATCAGATCTCGTAAGATCTGCTGCTCTGCTTCAGGAAGCACAGGGCCACGTGAGGAGGCCTGACCACTGGACTCTACCTGCAGACAAAAGCTCTATGTGAAAACAGTGGAAGATGTGTGCAGTGTGGCAAGTGCCTGTAGGCCATGCAACTCAGGAGGCTGAGGGAGGAGGACAGCTTGACCCCAGGAGTTAGAGACCAACCTGGGCAGCATAGAGACCCTCCCTGCCTTTAAAAAAAAAAAAAGGAAGGAAGGAAGAAGAAGAAAAAGAAGAAGGAGAAGAAGAAAGAAAGAAAGAAAAGAAAAAGAAAAAAACTGAGAATACTCTTTAAGAGGCAATTCCTTACGTTTATTTTATCCTAGAAAATATTATTTCACAGAAGCACGAGACACAGGACAATACTGTTTTTCCATATCTGCCCAGCAGCTGTTACATTTTCACTCTCAGTACTGTCACTGTCACCCCAACTACAGGCAGACAGGAATAAACGTGTCATCACCTCAAAGGTGCACAGAGAACCGCCATCTCGCAGGGGCGATGCTCTGGGAGACAGGGAAGCTGAGGGCTCTGTCATAGCTGGGGCAGGGGGTGCTCACTAAGTTTGATCTGCTCAGATCTGACAGCCTCGAGGGCATTCACCAGTGGAGACAAAGCCGGGACTCCCCGGGATGGCGCAGGTCTGCGAAGGAGGGAAACTCTACTATGGTGACTCACAGGACAACACTGTGGCCTCACGCTCTGCAGTAAATGGCAGGCTCATTCAGTCTAACCTACGCGTTTTGTTTGTCTTGCTTTGCTTTGCTTGTTTTTGAGACAGGGTCTCAGTGTGTAGTTCAGACTGGGCTTGAACTCACAGTGACCCTCCTGTCTCAGCCTCCTGAGAGCTGGGATTACAGCCATGTGCTACCACATCTGGCCCCAAGCTATGCTTTTTAAAATGTAAGCATGAGTCTAAAATGAAAAGATCTAAATTGAAGTGGATAATTTAAAATAACTTTTAATAAACTGGGGAATTTTTTTTAATAGAGAATAAATGAGTCATGAATCACATTATCAGTGAAAATACAGCAGGAGCAAGGAGCCACATGCAGAGGTGTCACACACCGGAAGACAGTGTCTTGAACAAGAGAGAATGCAACACAGGCAGACCTTGCTAACAGAGGTGCCCTGGGCCAGGAACATAGCTTGGCGGCACAGCGCCTGCCTAGCAAGCAAGAGGCAGGGTGTGACTTGACTCCCGGTATATAACATAACATAACATAACATAACATAACATAACATAACATAACATAACATATTAAAACATATATAGTGGTGCCCTGTGCTGAGTGGATTGCGAATCTGTCCACAGAAGCGACCATGAAGAAAAATGACCTGAAACAGATAAATGCTAAACAAGCGGGACCGTTTGCAAGCTTGACACGAAAGGTCAGAATCACTGAACTCAAAAACAAAACACCTGAGTCTGTTGCTGCTTCTCCTGTTAATTGAGGGCAAATCACCTAAATGATCTGGGATTTACCTGACTCATCTGTGAACATAATAATCGTTAACTTCTCACTGGGCTGTCACGAAGGGAAAGGAAAGCACTGGAAGTCGGGAAGCATCACAGGTAACAAACGGGAGACTACGTTATAGAATCAGGGTTCTTCCTATATGACCCTCACCCACCTCCTCACAGCATTCTTACATGCAATTTGCATGCCACACCTCACGTACATGTTTTCTTTCTTCCCTGAGAGCAGCTGAAAATAACCTAATCCTAGAAAAAAGTACCATATTACACTTATTGAGAAGATTAATGTTCTGAAACAAAGACTGTCAAAAGGCAGAACATTTTTCCACGAGGCCCAGGATTCACCCTTACTCAAAAGATAGAGAGACAGCTGCCATTTCAGCGTTTCTTTTCTACCTGCTGGCTGTTGTGGCGATCCTGGTGTCACCAGCGCGGCGCACACGAGGCAGGGACTGAGGGAAACAGTGCTGATGGTACCTTTGACTTCCTCTGCGGGGTGCCGGGCTTCGGTGCCACCTTGGGGGGCGTGTGGAGGTCGCCGTAGCTGGCGATGTACTGGATTAGATTCATCAGTGCGGCACAGGAGTCTGAGCACGTCCTGACGTGGACGCTGTCGCTAGAACAGTGCAGCTCGAAGCGGGGCTCAGTCTACACAGGATGCAAAGGAAGAGGGATGGGAATGTTTTCCAAGCAATAGGCGAAAGTTTCTTTTTTCACATAGATCTATGCTAAGTAAAATACGGATCATTTGCCACATCACAGGAAAAATGTACACAGAAAATTTCCACCGAACAGCTTACTTGCTCTCCATCAGAATCGGACTTCACTGCAGTTATAGTTAATTCTAAAAGGCCCATATCCATCACGCGAACATAGTCTAAAAATTGTAAATACAATTAATAAAATGTCTTGGTACAGATTTCAAAAACTGCTTATCCAATCAACACCTAAGGAATCTAGCATTTCTTTAAAATTCTTCTCAGTACTACAAATGTTAATAATGTGATAGAAATGCTCTCTAGTTTCATCCTACAATTTATTTTTAGTTAGAACCAAACTGTCTTATACTAATTATACATTTGGAGTATAATTTGATGCATGCATTTAATGTGTTATAAGAATATTATAACTGCCAACTGAAAAGTCACTACTTAAAAAATTGAGGACACATCGCATTATCACTATATCCTTTAACCTTTAAAGATCTTTAATGAGATTCTTAATTAGCATCTCTCCAGAATTAAAGTGCATTCAAATAATCACACGCAAAAAACAAAGCAGTATTAATATACTAGAGATTTTAGCTCTTACCTCTATTCAAATTTATAGTGACATTATTACATTTGTCAGAAAGATGTAAAGCAGCCTCATCCATGATTATTCTGAAGAAAAAAAGATAAAACCAATGTCTGAAAAACTAAGCTTCAAAAATACACCACGTGATTCCTCTATGCTTAATGGCAACTCGTGCATTTTCTAGTATTAGTTTTTTTAAAAATTCATTGTTTATGACTGCTAGAAATCTTTAAGTGGTGTAAAGAATTACAGGAATCCCTTGCTCATGTTAATTCTAAACTTTTGGCAAATTTTTTAAAACTAGATGCACAGTGGCCCTGAAGCAAGGCCAGCAGATTGCTATAGCTGCTGGTTTCAAACAGGAGCCTAAAGAGAATTCTTTCTGTGGTCTGTTGGCCATTTCAGAACTTGGGAAATGTAATGGTCAATTCATCAGAAAGAAATAGCAGGTGAGTGTGGCATACTTTCGGAGGCCTGCAGGAGAGAGACTCTGGCGCCTCGGGACCTGCACCATGCGGTTGACTCAGGGTGCCAGGAGAACAAGGAGCTCCTTCCCTCTCTGGGGGGCGGCTGTCAGTATGGCAGACTTTCAGCGGCCTGAAGGAGAGAGACCCTGGCGCGTGGGGACCTGCACTGTGCAGTTGACTCAGGGTGCCGGGAAAACAAGGAGCTCCTCTCCTCTCTGGGGGGTGGCTGTGAGCCTGCCAGCGCTAGGGCTGAGACTCAAACATCTCATGTCGTCCTGTCCCCCGTCCCATGTCCCCCCCTTAGCAAGTGGGAGCCAGTTAACTACATATCTTGTGAAAAGATTGGTTATGCTATTTAGTATGAGCTCCCCGTATGCAAAGATATGGACAACCATTTGGAAG
>PVJX010022244.1:0-30814 GCA_004027295.1 Dolichotis patagonum | reverse complement strand
TTCCAAAAACTTATGGCTTAATACCCTAGTTAATTTAGAGATAATTTTTTTGTAATATATGACAGCAAAGAAGCCATAACCATAGGAAAAGAAGTGCAGAAGAAAGTACATTTTATAGAGGAGAATGAAATTGGGGCTAGGGAAATTTTCTCAGATTTCAGCAAAAAAAAAAAAAAATTACACAATAAGGAAGCCTGCCTGATTCAGACTGAACACAGCACACTTCTCAGTAAAAGGCATCACCTAAAAAGAAATTCCAAGTGCACACAGTGCGTACTTTACAGTAGAAATAGATTTTAAGAACTTATACAAATACTTCTCAAAATCATTTTTCCTAGGAATAATCCTTACATTCAGATGGAATAAAAAAAAAAAACCTAAAAAGGTTCCACTGACTCCATTAAATTAAGCATTTTCTTTCAAACACAGAAACCTCTACCAGGCAGAAGAAAGAAACAGCACAGAACAAGCTGGTTTTTTAGCTCTGTTCTGTTTAAATCTCACAAAGCTTTTAGCTGCTTTTTTAATCTGCATGTGCGCCAGGGATGGTGGTATATACTTAGAATCTCAGCTATGCAGAAGGCCGAGGCACTAAGATCCCAAGTTCAGGGTCTGGTGCGCAACTGAGTGAAATTGTCTCTAAATTTCAAAAAAGGGCTGGAGAGGCAGAACAGCAGTCAAGTTTGGTCCTCAGTCCTCCCCACTACCCCCTAAAAACCCTGCATGTTAAATCTGCATGTAGTATATGATGTCTCAAAAGACTTTGTCATGATATCGACTTTAATTTTAAATTTTCCTCACATTGTTTTTTTCTTCAAAACTGCATCCTTATTATTTGCTCTTGATTCCAATATCAGAATTTATACTGATCACAAACATTTTGCACTCTGACAAAGACCTATGTCCCATGGGAAATCTATACAGTTTCAAATCTAAAGGAACCGTCATCAGACAAGACAAAGACGCTGTAAGAAGATACTACAGGGTAATGAATCACTATTATACAACTCGATACCCTTGTATACACACAAATACATCCCAAAGAATAGACTATCGTAGCACAAGTAAGAGACAAAAGCAAAAAGAGATGTCACAGTTAACCTCCAGCTGGGTCTTAGCACCGCCCTGCAAGCCGCCCATAGTGTGGTACACCCGCACACAGGTGAAGGCCTCAGTGGCCCTGGCAGCTCTTATGCTCCCAGCCACCAGATGAGAAGGCCCAGGACTAACGAGCCACAGCAGCTCATGTGGTACCACCAAGGAGCTCATTTCCTGTCCCATCTCCTCCTTAGTCAAGGGTTCCTTGATAGCAGTGGGGGGCATGTCAGAAACACACCTTCCTGGAAAAGGAAAAAGATATAAATACGTAAGATAGCTAAGATGACTATACTACTAATTGTATTAGCTCTTGGAAAAGAACCATTAATACTCCTATGATCAGATCCATTTTACATGTCTATATCTGGTAATCTAAGCAGCCCTTTTGAAGGTAGCAAAGTGCAATATTACAACCATTGTTAAATTCCTGTCGGCTTGTTTTCAAAACCTATCCTGTTATTGTTTTGAGTTTGTTGCTGTTGTTGTTTGTCTCTTTTGCTTTTTGATTTCTGTGTCTTTTATTCTCTTAAATAAAAAGAGAAACACAGCTTTCCAAGGAGCCCTAGTCTTCCTACTAAGAAACTCAAACATGCATTTAAAAGACTATTTTAGTATTCGTTCAGACAAAACCCACTGCCCACATAGATAGAGCCCCAGAGCTGTGAGTCCACCGTTAGCACCCAATGTAGAGTTTCCCTAGACATTCTTGCCATCACAAAATATTGGAGGAATTAAGTACTTAAAAATACAGAAACTAATCTCCCTTGTGATGAGCCATGGTGTAGTGTGGGCAGCGCACTATCTCCTGGATCCTGCTGTTATTACTGCAAGTATGGGTAGCAGATAATGGGATGTTGGAAAACTTTATTAGAACATTTTCTTTAATTAAAGCATGTGGTCACCATGTCCCTCTCTGGACAGCCTAAGATAATGTCCAGACACAGAAGAGAAGGAATTCCTCTGTGCAATAAGTGTTGGCCACTGGGTATCACCCTGTGCCAATGCACAGACTGCCTCTTTGGAAATAACTGATTAGATAATCCAACGGGGGCTCTCATTTTTGTACCTCCTGCCACTTTCGAGTTAGGAATGTGTAGACATAGCTGCAACTGAAAAGTGGAGTACAAACCTGTGTCACCTTTTGTAAGCTAATCCTTATGAAAGTTAGTGAACAACTTCAAAAGGAGAAGTTATAACTAAATGACTTGTGGTGGATAAAAACACACATGAAATCACCATTTCATTCATTCCTCTGGAGATTCACACCTCTACTGTCTTCTCAAAGTTGCCCCATTCTTGTCAAGACATCAGAAAAAAGTTGTTCCTTTTGTATACCCCAAAACATCACACCTAATATTACAGTGGCTTCTCATGGTGACCGTTTGTTAGTCACTCAATGTCCAGGGCAGATGATTCCATCTGAGTGGTGTTCCTGGGTAGCTTTCACCATGAAATGGCTCAGGCACTCAGGCTACTTCCATCTGTGTTTCTGGTACGGTGTGTCTGGGACATGAAAGTCCTGGTGGTATCTGACCACTCTGCGGGCAGAGAGAAAGAACAGCGAAACTCCGAGAAGAGGACAGGCTGGAAATGGCTCCAGCGTGATTGGCAAGAACCCAGTCACATGGCCTCGCTTAACTACCAAGTGACCAAGAATGCAATTTGGCTGGAATGTGCAGGAGGAAAACAATTTGATGAGCACATGGCATAGATTTTCAGCTACTCTACTACTGTTGGTTCAGTTCGTCTTTTCTGAACAGGTGCTCTTTTCCTTAATTTCTTATTCACTCATCTATTCATTTTTCCTATAATTTAATTAGGCTTAAGAAAGGAAAGTGGAGAATTAATTTCTTAATGCTATACCCATAAGCTTGAAAAGCAAAAGGACATTGCCTTGCCATGGAGAGGTGAGTCATTGCATTACCACCTACTAGCAAATTTAAAGATCTGGACTTGCAAATCACTGCTCTGAAGGCGAGCTCCGCGATCAGGTGCAGGTGTCTGTTCTTGGTATCAGAGCACGCTCTCGTGGGCTTACATCTACAGTGCCTTTCAGGTCACACTTGCTGGTCCAAATTCTTCAGATTTTTCAGTATCTTTACTTACTTTTGTTGCTTAATAAAGACAATAACATATACATTAAAATATAATTAGTAATTTTTACATTCTTAGATTAAATATTTCCATAAATCGACTCCTCTGACTAGATATAATTTTAGTTGCTCTCATTTGCAGCTGAATTTAAGAAACACATCTTATTCCTGACGACTGGCTCTGAGATGAAAATATCCGCGTGTGAATGCCAGACCAGTTTTACCTTGTTTCCCTTTCTATTTCCCTTTCAGGATCCTAAACAGAGCAACTTACACAAGATAAATGAGAAGTGACTGTCATTTTTCACATCATTCATTTTTATCAAGTCACTTATAAATGAGAACACAAATTCATGGAAATAAACCAGAAACTGCAACAAAATATTATTTTATTTTTCATCCTGGAAAAATTCTTCTTTTTACATCACATGTAAATCAAATATTTTGAAACATTTTATGAGAATTAAAAGTAGCACAAAGTAACACAAAGTAGCATATAACATTCAAATAATTATAAATATATACATATGTATGTATATATTTGGGATTGGTATCACAAAACAATACCATTTTGTGCTTTGTGTAAAAGCTGTCTTTGATACCTTTCTCTTTGTGAATAAAGAGGAGCAATTTGGAAACTGAGTGTATCACAATTGTTTGGGGCTATTTTTAACAGCCTCTGAAAATAATAGACACATGGTAAATATTTTCTAAATTAATGATGTTAAAATGAAATTGCTTTTGATAAAATTTTATACTACAATGATAAGTTGACTTCATATAACTAGTTACAAAGAGTGAAAACAAAACTTACGCAGAGGTCAATAATTAGATCTGTAGATTTGAAAAAGAAACAATAGAAAACAATAGACAAAGTAAGAAAGCATTATGAGGCCAGGTTTCTTAGCTCTGTTGGGCCTTGATGGGTGTCTAATATTCAATGTACTATGAAAATAATGGCACATTGGGCTCCCTAATATGATCATACCCAAGTTTTAATTGTTGAACACTTTGTTTCAGATGAACTTTTCCTTAGTTAGGGAATTTCATAAGTCACAGTGATTCTGGGTTCCATAATCATATGTATAAGACACCTCTTACATTCTAAAAAGACTGTCTTCAGTGTCAAGTCAAATAACAATTCAATGTGTATGTATCAACCTTAAGCTTCCAGAAAAAGAAGAGCAAGTCAAGCTCAAAAGGGAGTAAATTATTAATACCAGAGCAGAGATCAATGTCATAGAGACTTAAAAAATAATACAAACAATGAATTGAAGGGTTGGATTTTTGCTATTATTTTGGGGGGGTTTTGGAGTTGGAAATTGAACTCAGGCCCTTGGGCTTGCCAGGCAGGTGCTTTGCTGCTGAGCTATATCCCTGGCCCAAGAGTTGGACTTTTGAAAGATTAAACTCCACAAATCCTTAGCCAGTATTACATACACACACACACACACACACACACACACACACACACAAAGGAAAGACACACACACACACAAGGAAAGAAAAGATGCAAATCTATACAATTAGGAATAAAAAGGGTGAAATTACAACAGAACCTGCAGAAACCCAGAAGATTATCTGTACCTACTTAGAAAAATTTATATTTGAATAAGGTGGAAAATGCAGAAGAAATGGACAGATTCCTAGATACATATGAACTATAAGCACTGAGTTGAGAAAATATAAAAATTCTAAATAAATCAATGTCAGTCAACAAAACTGGAGATATAATTAAAAACCTAGCAACAAAGAGAAACCCAGGCCCTGACAGATTCACTGCTGATCTCTATAAGAAATATAGAGAAAAACTAATACCAGCCTGTCTCAAACTCTTTGATGAAACTGAAGGAGAAGCAATACTCCCAAATTCACTCCTGGAGCAAGCATTATCCTGATACCAAAACCAGAGAAGGATCCAACCAATCTTCCTAACGGACATAGATACAAAATCCTCAATAAGATACTGGCAAACAGAATATACCAAATCATCAGGAAGATTATACACTATGACCAAGTAGGATTCATCCCAGGAAGGCAGGTATGGTTCAACACATGCAAATCAATAAGTGTAATACACCATACTAACAAAGCCAAAGACAAAAATCATACCATCTCAATAGATGAGGAAAAAGCATATGGCAAAGTCCAACACCCATTCATGATAAAAACCCTAAAGAATTTTGGAATAGATGGTCTTTATCTCAATCTGATAAAAGCCATCTATGACAAACCAACAGCCAACTTGATACTAACTGGACAAAAACTGAAAGCTTTAACTCTAAACTCAGAAACAAGACAAGGATGTCCACTGTCCTCCCTATTTCAATATAGTTTTAGAAACATTAGCCAGAAAAATTAGACAAGAGAAAGAAATAAAAGGAATAAAGATAAGAAAATAACAAATTATCATTATTTGAAGATGACATGATACTCCATATAGAAGACCCCAAAAATTCCACCAAAAGACTTCTAGACTTAATAAACAAATTCAGCAGTATAGCTGGATGCAAAGTCAACACTCAAAACTCAATAGCCTTCCTATACATGATTAACAAACTTAGAGATAAATTAGTGAAACCACATCCTTTACAGTAGCATTCAAAAAACAAAATGCCTTGGAATCAATATAAGTAAGGAACTAAAAGACCTCAACATTGAAAACTACAGTACTCTGAAAAAGGATATTATAAAGGCTGTCAGAAAATGGAAGGTTATCCTTGCCCATGGGTAGGAAGAACCAACATAGTGAAAATGGTCATACTTCCAAAACTGCTATACAGATTTAATGTAATCCTGATCAAAATACCAATAGCATATCTAACAGAATTAGAGAAAGCACTCCTAATTCCATAGATACATTAACAGAATTAGCATATTTAGAATGCTAATCCGGAACCAGAAGAGACCTAGAAGAACAAAGGCAATTCTGGGCATGAAAGGCAAGGCAGGGGCCATCACCATCCCTGCCTTTAAATTATACTACAAAGCTACTGTGGTAAAACAAAACAAAACAAAACAGCAGTATGGTACTGGCAAAGAAACAGACCTAAGGGTCAGTGTAACAGATCAGAAAATGCAGAAACAACTCCAGACATTAGCTACCTTGTCTTTGACAAAGGTGTCAAACACGTTCATTGGAAGAAAGATGGCCTCTTTAACAAATGGTGCTGGAAAAACTGGCTCTACACATGCTGAAGATTAGAACTAGACCCATACCTTTCACCATGCACTAAGCTAAAATCAAAATGGAACAGAGGTCTAAATATTAAAACAGAAACTCTAAATCTGCTGGAAGGTAGAATAGGTAGAACTCCTGGAGACATTGGTGTAGGCAAAGGCTTTATGAAAAAAATCATCAGTTGCACAGGAAATATCATAAAGAATCAACAACTAGAATCTCATCTTATTAAAAAGCTTTTGCACAGCAAGAGAAACCACCAACAGAGTGAAGAGACACCATGTGGGAAAAATATTTGGCAGCTGTTCCTCAGACACAGGACTAATATATAGAATATATAAAGAGTTCAAAAAATCAGAACCTTCACAAATTTAAGTAGAAATTTCAAAAATGGGCATCTGAAATGAATAGACATTTCTCAGATGAAGACGTGGAAAATGGCAAATAAATATATGAAAAAATGTTTGACATCACTGGTCATTTGAGAGATCCACATTAAAGCAATGCTGAGATTTCATCTCACCCCAGAAAGAATGGCTGTCATCAAGAAATCAACCCGTAACAAATGCTGGAGGGGCTGTGGAGAAAAAGGAAGACATTTCTTGTGTTGGTGGGAGTGTAAACTGTGTAATCACTGTGGAAATCAGTGTGGAGATTCCTCAAAACACTAAAACCTAGGGTTCCATTTGACCCACCTATACTTCTCAATATCTTATGGAAAGAATTTAAGGCATCACACCACAGTGAGATATGCACACCCATGTTTATAACAGCACAGTTTTAATAGCTAAATTTTGGAAAAAGCCCAAATGCCATCAATTGCTCAATGGCTAATGATGTGGAGTTTTTTTTTTTATGATGGAGTACTATTGTGCCATAAAGGATAAACTTGAGACATTTCTAGCTAAATGGTTGGCCTTGAGGCCTTACTCTTAAGAAAAATAAATTGGACACGTATATAAATACCACATTGTTTCTCTGGTGTGAGAAACCAAAAGTCTAAATAAGGACCACAACGTACAATGTGTCTATCTACAGGAAGGCCATAACAGATCATTAATTTCATAGAAATTAATAAATGTTTGAAAATGTTTAAGAAAATCATTCCCTTCATAAAACTTTAAATATTTAGGATTATTAAGTCATATCATTTCTCCTTATTAAGGAATTCACTCAAATAAAGAAGTCTAAATATATGAGATGAAAGTTAATTCAGAAAATCTATTATAAAATAAAAAATAAATACACAAGGCAAATCAGGAAGTATCACTCTATGCAGTCATAAATGTGGGTTCTAGAAGAGACACAGGGAACTGGAGGAAGCCAGGACATCTCCACCAGAACTGCAGAACCAGGACTTAGGAGCAGATCGGTTCTGGAGTAATGGGAGGACTAGGGAAACGGAACTAACTCCTCAGGGTCCTGGTGTGGTCATGGGAAAGACCTGCTGGACCAATGTGACACTCGTCATCATCACTTTTTAACTGTGAGCACCAAGAGCTAATGTTTCAGTCTTTAACTGTCTCTTCTACCATTACTCGAACCACAAGGAATTAAAGTCCTTCGTTTACAAAGCGCTTCATACAGCACCCTGTCTGCCAGTTGCCTTCCACAAATACAGCCACATAGGGTCACGCCCAGAACACGGTACCTGCTTCCGAGGCACATAGTTGAGGATAATTACAAAGACATTGTTTCCAGAGATGAACAGACCCTGGTGTCCAGTAAATCTTGCTCAAAGCATAGAAAGGCAAAGATCAGAAACAGACCAATCAGAGAAGAGAGTGAGAGAAAGAGGCTTTGTACAGTTCTCCACTGAATCTAACGGCTTCCTTCATTTGTTGTCAGCCACTGACTATTAAATAATTATGGGAAAAGCTCTCTTTTACAATTCAGGTGTTCTGGGAAAACACATCTGGATTTAAAACCCAAAGGGGTGAAAAGCTTTGTCAAGTGAGGGAATATCCGGTCAGCTAAAGTTAGCAGCGTGGGGCTGATTCAGGGGAAGCTCCCAGAGGCCACGGACGGCTGAAAGGCAGCCTTCCCTGCTCAGGGTGGGACACGCAGATCAGCTGTGTGGACCTCTGCTGACCGCCACAAATCACCCATCCTGGAAATGCGTGGTAGATGCCATGGGAAGGAGACTGGTTTTGTGTGTTCTATTTGTTTGGTTTTGATTTGATTGTGAGCAGGACACTGCCTTACCCAGCCTCTGTGAAGGGAGCTGGAACTCTTGGCTGAGTCCTAATCCCTACTGGGCAAAGCTCAGAAATATGCCAACACCATTTTTAAAAATGGCATACACTTTAGAACGGTAGAGCTATAAGATGATATTATGGAAATTAAGCACATGTTCTTAAAATAGTCTCAGCCCCCGATGTCTTCAAATGAAAAATGAAAAAAACACCCTCCAAAACAGCTGGCTTTGAAAGTGTACCCCTTTTAGCCCCAAAGCAGTAGCAGGTGGCAGTGCCAGCAGCCTGTCAGTGCTGGTATTGTTATCATGTATTAGTAATTAAATATCGACAGCAATCTTGGAGCCGCTACAAACTTAGAAAACAAGGCAACTTCGATCCTGTGAGCTTACCACCTAAATGAGACAAAAACTTTTAACAAATCAAGGGAGAGAGAAATAATGTAAAAGCCATTGCCTGTTCCCGTTGTGTTCTTTTCCTCGCGTTTCCTCTCAATGCCACTGCTCAGTGGTCCGCAGCCTGGGAGCTAAGCCAGGCTAGCTGCGCTGCTGGCTGAAGAAGATTCTCACGTCAAACTGGGGGGAAAATCAAAGGCCAGTCCGGGCCACTGTGGGGAGAAAAGAACTTAGGGCGAAATGGAAGAATGTTCACCAAGAAAGCATAGAGGGTTGGGGCAAGGGATAGCAGGGGCTACACCAGTCCCAAGCGAGCACAGATAGGGGTCCTTAAAACGAGGAAAGAACGGACTCTTGAGTGAGAAGTTGTGTGCACTCGAGAGTGTACAAGGCTCAGCGCAAGACAAAGTGCACACGACATGGGTCACAGGGCAAGATAAAGGAGCAGAGAACCCTCAGTCACCTGGTGATTCCCGAGTGAGCACCGCTGTGGTGCTGTGGGTGTAGACAAACCTGCTGTGTTGCTATCTGATAAAAGTATGATAGTGTCAACACCTATCAGCCGCTAGCCATGGTAAACAGCGCCAATGCTGGTTCATGCCTTGTGTATACTGAAGCTTTTACTGTTACCTTAGTGTAACCCTGAGTGCCTAACAGAAGTGTAAACAGCCTTGGGCTGGTCTCCTGCAGGGTTCCAGAAGACACTGACGGTGGGAGGGGGCCGCTGAGAACCTTCCCATGCAGGAGGACAGAGGTAGCTATGACCTGGTCCTGTGAAGGCTGAGGCTGGGGTGTCTGTGTGTTTTAACAAATAAGTTCTAAAGGTAAAATGAAACTTTTAAAAACTTAAAACGAAAGGGTTATGGAATAAGAATGTAAAGCAAGAGTATTTTTGTACAGTTGTACACTGTGTTTGTGTTTTAAGCTCAGGGCTGTCCCAAGATAGTCAAAAGTTTTTCAAACTATTAAGATGATACAGTCCAAAAAATATAAGCTGAAGTAAATTTATTACTGAAGAAAGAAAAGCACGTGTGTCATGAATTGGCCTCACTGAGCATTCAGTTGATGACATGTCCAGGGGTGGATGGCGGCACCCAGGCTTCCCTTCTCCTCACTCCCCTCGAGCTACCTGCAGCCCTGCAAACTTAGCAATGGCCAGTGCGCGGCGCAGGTGCCCGCACTTATCCTTCTCTATTTACAGACGCAAGTGTTTACCCCGGGCTGTGTCACGCGATCTGTATGCATGTGTTCACAGAGGGACGAAAGTGTGCAATGATGCATTTATCAGCAGCCTCGCCCTCACTAAGCAGTGCGTAACTGTGTAAGTAGAAGAGTGCTTCTATGAACGGTATTGAAACAGCCATATTCAGTTAAACCACAGTGTTTCCAACACTTTGGAAATGTGGTATGAGACAGGAGACATGGGCTCAGTAGAGTAAGGCGGGGCTTGTGTTAGCAGGCTGTGGATATGGAAGGAAAACAAAAGCTGTATCATCTACAGTGGACAGTGGATCAGTCCTTAATTTGTCTATCGAGTGTTGATGGGGCATAAATAACCTGCATTTTATAATCTATTTGGAAGAGTGGAACAAGAGCTAGTTCAGAACTGACTCTGGTTCACCGATAATCTGACTTTTGCTTAGACTGAGCAACTACTTGGTTAAGCTTAATGGGTTAAGCTACTTTCATTGTAATGACTTCATTCTCTTCATTTGCAAATAAAGTGACAATACCGCATAAGACCAAGTATTTACTGAGCACACAATATATCGTAACCAGTTAAGCCAGTATTACGTCGTTTATTATTTCCAAATGCCGTGTGGTGTAGGTACTATCTTCAAACACTGATAGTTAGAAAATATTTGAAAAAAATTCACCTGCATTGAATATGTATGACTCTTTTCTCATCACTGTTTACTTTAAAATAAAGGATATTGACTCTTTTCATGGAATTGAAATTGTTTGGTGTATTATAAATAGTCTAGATATGACATAAAGTATATGGGAATCCTGGAGTCAAATTCCACAGATACCAAAGGGTTCTTGGTATAGAAAGACATGCTGATGCAGGAAGATGATCTAGGGTAGTATTATAATGGTCAAAGTATCAGGAAATAATAAGGCTAATACACACCGCTTGACAGTAGGATGGCTTGTCACTGAGGAGACGAAGAAAGGCACAGTGCTAGCAAGAATGTGAAGAAGGTGGTCCCACAACAGTAATCATAATAACGCCAAACACTGCAGATATTATGTTGAGCAGTTTTCCTCTTCCTCTTCCTCATAAAGTTGAACATAGAATTCCACAGACCCAGCAATTCCACTTGTAGGTTTACACCCAAAGGAACTGAAGGAAGAGACCTGAGCAGATACTGGGACACCAGTGTTTACTGCAGCATTAATCACAATTGCCAAAAGATGGGAAAAAATCCACTGTCCATCAACAAAAGTATGGTAAACAAAATGTCACCTATGCAAACAATACAATAGTTATAACAGAAATGAAGTTGTGACACATGATATAACATGAATGAAAATGGAACATATTACAATGAGCGAGAGAAGTCCCCAGAAAGAGAAAATATGATTCCACTTAGTGAAGTACCTATGAGGAGACAGAAAGTGCGTCATAGGCCACCAAGACTGGGGTAGAGTGGGAAATGAGAGCATTATTGTGTCACGGATTTTCAGTTTGGGGTAGCACGAGAGTTGCACAACACAATGAACATTACTGACTTATATGCTTAAAATGGTCATTTTTGTTCTATATATTTTACCATAGTTTTAAAAATTAATGATTCGATAAACCAAAACCCACTGAATTATACACTGTAAATGGGTGAATTATGTCTCAGTAAAACTTTTTTTAAAAAGAGAGAAGATGCAGAGAAGGGGCAGTGGGAATATTACAAAAGAAACAAAATGCTTTTTTGGACTATAAATTGAGCAATTTAGAGCAGAGTTTAGAGAGCAGAAGAGTGCCTCCACACCACACTGTCAGGAGGGGGCCAAGTGAGAGGAGACAAGCAGAGGACAGCTTAGGACCCACTGGATTAAGCATGAGGCAAAAGTTAATGAAAGGTTTTATCAAACCTACTCTCTTTCTTTCTTTCTTTCTTTCTTTCTTTCTTTCTTTCTTTCTTTCTTCAACTTTTTTTGGTACTAGGAATTGAGCTCAGGCCCTCGCATTTGCCAGGCAGGCGTGCTGCTGAGCTGTATCTCAAGCCCTGTTCTGTCTTCTTATTGATGCAGGATTCTTTCGGGGTGCAGAGTGATATTTCAATACCTGCTTGTGTATGTAAGGTCATATCAGATCATTTAATACATCTATTAGCATTTTTGTATAAGATTGTTCAAAATTCTCTTTCTAGTTAATTGGAAATACACACTACCCTATTGTTCAGTATAGTCACCCTACCGTGGAGTAGAGAATCAGACTTTCTTCCTCTAATTAACTACAGTTTTGGTCAGTCCTGGTGAGCCGTCTCTGCCTGTATGTCTCCTCCCAGCCTCCAGTGACCACCAGTCTAGTCTTTATAGCTATGAGGTAAGCTCTATTAGACCTCACACAGGGAGTAAGATCATGTGGCATTTGTCTTTCTGTGCTTATTTGTCCACAAGCAGATGAAAGGATAATGACATGAGATGTGCTCTCATGCTGGAATACTATTAAGCAACGAAAAGGATGAGATCCTGTTATTTCAACATCATGGACCAGTCGACGGTGAAGGCCGTAAGTTTGAATGAGAACGGAGGGAAGAGGAGATGGATGGAGCACTGAGGACATGAACAGGGGCCTGGCTGAGGAGATAAGACAGAGCTGTGGACAGAAGGGGCCTGAAAAAAGTAAAAGAACCTCTGGTGAATGCATCAGTTAAGGAAAGCAGGAGGACAGGAACTCAGAACCGGAGGCTAATAACTGGTGTCAGAGATGCAGAGAGAAAGGGGACTTTGTCAGAGGGGACTGCGAGCAGTGCGGAGTTTGGTGGCAGCTCAGACATGAAGCCCAGCATTTCACGTGACAGAGCAGAGGCTGCTGGGGAAGTGGAGAGCGCGGATTTCAGCTCTGCTGTGTAGCAGAAGCGACGTTTGAAAAACAGGACAGCAAAGTGACCTGAATATGAGGAAAATAAATACGGACTGGCTTCCTTGGAACCTGTGACTTCATTGAAAGGGTGACACAGAGTGACGCTGGGGAAAAAGTCCTTCAAAGTAACTTTTCTCATGCCTTTTTTTCACTTGACTTTCAAAGGTAGATGTGTTTGATTTAGAGTTCACAAAATGTTGACAGGCTTATCATGAAAATCATTTGAGATGGAGAAATGAATGCATTGAAGTTTTACAGGAAAAAATTGGACCAATTTCCCCAGTGAGCTTTCGATATAACAGATCCGGCTTGGGGTTCCTCCAGTCCTGCCAAGCAGACCCCGAGGCTGGAGAGCGTGTTGGTGCAGGGACCCGAGACACACAGAGCACGAGTCTGCAATGGGGTGGCAAGCCTGACCCCACAGCCTGGCCACACATGGTCAGACTCTCAGCCCAAGGGCTGCACCAAGGACAAAGAAGCGACAGGCTTCGTTATCTCTCTGAAAGGTTCTTATCCACGCTCATTTCCCATCCAGAGGGCTGTACGCTGACCAAGTCAGAGTCCTCATCTTCTTCTGAACAAATATGCCTTGATTTATATTCTCCCCTGGGCTACAGTGCCCTTCATTCTCTGTAAACTGACCATAATACACTCACATCCAAGATGAGGTCCTAGGAAGCATTTTGAACATAAATAGATCTTTACTCAAGCAATTTCCTCCTTTTGCCTAAATCCTTTACCTCTGTATATTGCCTTTACTTATCATTCTTCTGATAAGTGTCTCTTGCTCCAGTACTCCTGAAGACGTTTAGAGCGTAAGAACTCTATGTTCATTCTTACTGTAGGTGGAATTTCCCAGAAGGCAGCTCGTTCACAAGGTAACGGATGCTTCACTCCTAGGTGTCACTGGGAACACCTTAAGGGTCAAACTGAACTGCTTGTTTTACATTTCCGTCTTCCTTGTCTTCAGAAGAGTCAAAATGCCTTTTAGCTTTCATAACTTAACCTATGATGCTCGAGACCTTCTCAACTCCGAGCCCCCTACTGTCTGTCCCCAATTCCGGTTAGGAGTGTCCGTGGCTAACTGACATACAGAAAGAGAGCAAGCGACAGAGTAAGAGGGAAAACAAGGAAAATTAAGAAAGGAAGAAAAGAAGAATGAGAAAGAGAGAAGGAACAGGAAAGAGTGGAGAGAAAGGGGATGGAAAAAGAGAAAAGGGGAAAAAACATTAATTCAAATAAAACCGTCGTGGGCTTGTGGCATTTGAAGGCACCCAACAGGAGCACTTCCCAGTGGGTCCAGGGCAGAGGGCATGGTTCCGCCCACGCGAGCCTCACGAACACATGGAAAAGTGATTTGCTGTTCACCCCGCAGCGAGCCACACTGGATATGTCACTCATTCCAGCGCTCATGCTTTTCTCTGCTCTTCTCGCCAAGAACGTGTGAAAACACAAAACAAGCCCCTTTGCCAGGGGCAGCTGAGGCTCTGCCCTGGCCACTCACGCCAAGGACACGAGCAGCCCTCTCCTGCAAGGCTCACTGTGAGGGGTAGGGATGTGGGTGTGCTTCCCGGTCCAGCGTGGTCCCCGCCCTGAGGCAGGGTGTGCAGGGGAGGGGACAAAGTCAAGGAACCTGCAGACTCTCCTGCCTTGTGTCCAGCTGCTTTCCACGCCCTGAGAACCTGGACTCAGCCTGAGTGTCCTCTGGGCTCATCCTCCAGTGAGCGCTCGACACAGCACGGGGTCTGTCATGAACCTGCTGGCCCTGTGTTTCATCTTCTTCCACCATGACAGAATTTATTTGCATGTAGGATTCCCTTGGCAACTTGAGTCTCAGTTCTGTATCACTCCCACAAATGGTAAAGGAAAACAACTGAGAAGTCTGGAAATTTTCAGAAAATCAGCAAACTCAAAGAACATTCTTTTCCTCACTGGGCTCCAGGAGACCATCTATCTTTATTGCTGTCGGGAAAGGCGTTGTTTCCTGTATATTTGAAATGGACCCAAGTGACATTGGCCATTGAACAATATGACAGATTGGCAAGACATGAATCTTGGCTTCTTTGGTTTCTTGGAATCTCTCTAAGACTTAATGCAAGATGGACTCGAATCTGGAAACAAAGCTGGTGCCTTGGATTTCAACATGTGTTTGTTTCCTAGGGCTATTGTAACAAATCACCACACACTCCGTGGCTTAAAACAACAGAAACTTACTCCCTCACAGTGTAGGAGGCCAGCTCTCCAATCGAGCGAGGTGTCAGCAGGGCCACCCACCCTCCAAAGGCCAGGACACATTCTTGCCTCGTCCAGCTCCTGGAGGCCTCATGCCCTGTGGTTTGCGATCATATTACTCACGCTCTGCCTTTATCTTTCCCTAGGTTTCTCCCCTGGGTCTCCTTTTCTGTCTCTTACAAAATTAGTCATTGGTTTCCCATCATTGAGCTTAGTCATTGGGGTCCCATCATACTCCCAAGGTGGTCTCATTTTAGGATCTTCACCTTACTTACATCGTTAAGACGCTGCTTCTAATAAGTTCACAGTCAAAGGCTTTGGAGGGAGACCCCAGCCAAAGTGCCGCAACCCCCTCCCACTACTCAGCCATGGATGACTCTTGAAATTACAAACACAAGGGATCTTTTACTAAAAATATCGCTTTTTGAGATTAAAAGTTTCGTACACCAATGAATTGTCATAACAGACACCTACAGAAGCATAATCCAGAATGAAAAAATGGTAGCATCTTCTGTTACCATATTTTGTTTACCTTTTAAAGAGGGAAAATTAATAGACCTAACAATTTTCCCTCTCATCCCTCACCTTTATAGTTACCTCCTGAAGCATGTTTGTATTTTGCAATTTTATTTTATTAATATTAATCATTATTTTAGTATACGTATATGATACAAAGAAACCTTGTTTGCTCACTTTAACTGCTATGAGAGAAACTTAAAACCTAAAACTGAGTTTTCTGAGCCTTAGATAACATCCATGCCCTGGGCACCAGGTAACATTGTGACAGCTGAAGGAGACTGCTCTTTAAACGGTTTATAATTGCCATGCAGCATGCATGATTATAAGGTAACATTTTTTTAACCCTCTACAATACATACCTCCTTTATTTCTGTGCTGCAGTTTAGTGCCTTTAGTGCAGTTCTGTGCTACAGTATCGAAATCATTAAAATTGTGTGTGGATAAATTATCATACTGCCTCTGCTAGCAGATAATAATAAACAGTCTTCTTTAAAAGCCCTTACATTTACCTCCAAGAGCCTCAAGATTACTTCACTTTATAGCTAGGTAGCTTTCTGTTATATGAAAATACCAGATCTTTCTTTCATTATGGTAGCCATTGCTGGGTTCCCATCATCCTGTTTTGAAGTCCTATCATGCTTTTATTCTTTGTTTTTATTGGTTCTGCTCTATTGTATTTTATTTGATTTTATTATGTGTGAGAGTATCAACAACTTTTTTGAAGAAAATGAGATATTATATTGTTCATTTCCTGCTATCTGGTTTTGAAGTCCTGTAATGCTTTCATTCTTTTGATTTGTTTTATACTACTTTGTTATGTTTGATATTATTGTGTGTTTGTCAACTATTTTGAAGAAAACAAGAGACATTACAGTAGCCACTGTTGATTTCCTGTTGTCTTATTTTGAAGTCCTGTGTTGTTTGCTTTGTTCTGTTCTGATTTGCTTTGTTCTGTTCTGATTTTTTTTATTCTCATTAAAATAAAAAACATTAAATTAAATAAAAGCCCTTACATTAACATTGGCATTTTATATTTTAGTTTAACCTGCTACACAAAAGTAACTTGTGACATCATCATGTCCAGCTGGTAAGAAAAAAAGCTTCTAGTATCAGAGTTGTATTTACTGGAACAGGAAAATGGCCTTTGAAATGCTATATCCAGTTATAAACGGCATTTCACCAAAGCTCCTCATCTGATCTTCTGATAAAACAAAAGCAAGGAAAGCCAAACAAACCCTTGTAACAAACTGCTTCAATAGTTCACGTTTGCATAGCACATGGACTATAGTTTCTATATAACATAAAAGTCATTTAACCCAACATACGCGATGTATTTTATCATAATCTTTATAACTGAATACTTCCATCGACTACCGTTGATAAAGAATAAAAACACCATTCTGCTGCACCATTGTCTAGTATACATGACCCTGCCTATATTTGAGTCATTAAATACAGATATATAAAACCAAATAAGATTATATGAGTACATGTAAAATTAAAAGATCCAAAGAAGAGAGTGGAGATTGGGATGACATAAAAAGAGTAAGGAGTATTTCACTAGAACTGCTAGATTAAAGAAAATCAGGCATTTGGCACCAAATTAACTTTGAGCTTCTTGACAACAAAAGCAAAGAGGGAATGCATTGCATAATTTGAATTATCTAATAAATGGTAACATACCATTTCTCAACAAAACAAACTTTTATTTTCTTGGCATATAAATTATCAATAAATATGTCTCAAATAAGAAGTGAATTGTGCACATAGAAATACCTGTACCTTTAATAACAAAAGATTCTTCATCCTTATTTCTTATATTGTCCTTCATCCAGTAAAAGTCAAGAATTATTGAATAATAGTGCTCTAAACATTTTTTCCATGGACATCCAAGATAATAAATTCCAAATAAGTGACTTTCTAATAGTCTAATGGATATAGTAATAGAGATTTTGCAATGAAACAAAATGACTAGTTAAGAGTTCTCATTTTGTCTTTGAATGTTCATGTTTCTAGCTGAACTTTTTTAAAAAAGAGAATCAAAAAGAAAAACAGAACAAAGCAGATCAGAACAAAACAATGCAAGCAACACAGGATTTCAAAACAAGACAGCAGGAAATTGACAGTGGCTATCATAATGTCCCTTGTTTTCTTCAAACTAGGTGTCCGTATCTTCACACACACTGAATTCAAATAAAACAAAATAGTTTAAGACTGATCAAAACAAAAGAATGAAAGGATTATCAGTCTTCAAAACCAGATAATAGGAAAATCGGCAATGGCTACCATAATGTCTCTTGTTCTCTTCAAAATAGCTGTCCATACCTTTATACATATTGACACCAAATAACAAAAAATAGACTAAAACCTTCAAAACAAAGAATAGAAGTATTATTGGACTTTAGAAGCAGATAATCAGAAATCAGTAATAGCTACCATAATGTCTCACTTTCTTCTAAGTAGCTGCCGATGCCATCACATGTAATAAAATCAATTCTCGTACACTCTTTAGGTGAAGTTCTAGGCATGTATAAGCCTATACATGTATGTCTATCCTTTCCATAGTAGAGGAAACAACAACAAAACAATGCAAAATAAAACACACACCAAAAAAACCCAAGAAACAAAACAGACAAATAATAACAAAGAACCCAAGACAGTAACAATATAGTTTGGACTTTTAAACTAAGAAGTGAGAAATATTTTTGTTATTGATCAAAGCAACTGTGTTAACCACAAAGACTGGCTTGTGTCTTAACCGAGTTTTACAGACTGTACAGCAAACGCTCCAACAGGCAGAATCCACCCTCCGGCTGTAGTCAGGGGTTGTGAGGAGAACAATTAGAATCAGGACACAGAATTTATACTGCTATGTATGATGGTCACCCAGAGTTAAACACAAGAAAGTGCAGGAAATCTGTCCACAACACTAAGACACAGAATGTTCAGCCAAGGGCCTGGTCCCACAGCAATGTCCTGCATGAGTCCAGGTAAAGACCTAGAGCCATGACAATGCCTCCCACAAGTCCAGCTGGAGGTCTAGAGCCCACCAGAAGGACTCACACCAGTCTGTTTTACGGATCCGTGCTGGGAAGACCCAAAGGAAGGTGGTAGAAGCTAGAAAGTCTGTGCCAGCGGGGTGAAGGGTCTGTGCCAGTAGGCTGAGGGTTCTACACTGGAGCCAAGAAGTCAGCTCAAAATAAGGACCAGGCCTCCCCTCAAAAGTACCACAGCCATCCTCAGTGACACAGGTTCCTAGCTCCTCTGATGATAAGAACAGCCGAGTACATGCCAGAAAGCCAGAATGACAAGCTTCTCTTGGAGATTAAACAGCACACATCTTCCCCTCCAGAGCCAGGAAACGATGCTCAGTGTAAGCACCAGAGCTCCCCCAAAGTGAACCACAGCCACGCTCACCAACAAGG
The DNA here is from genome assembly GCA_004027295.1 of Dolichotis patagonum. Lineage (NCBI taxonomy): Eukaryota > Metazoa > Chordata > Mammalia > Rodentia > Caviidae > Dolichotis > Dolichotis patagonum. The sequence goes on along the minus strand of PVJX010022244.1, from coordinate 11,589 downwards.
CCCTGAGCTCCTCTGAGAAACTCACACTGGAGAAGATAGTCATGACGAGCTCCTCCAGGAGAACCAACAGCTCAAAACAGCCACACTTAGAGAAACCCACAATGCCTAGCTCTTCTTCTCCATGTCTCTATTTATGCTGGCAACTTTCCTCAGGTGGCCATCTACACCCAGCACCATGCTGATTTAATTCAGCTGGTGTTAAGTTGCCCACCAGTTTTTAATCCAGAACAGCTGCCCAAAGGTGCAACATTAATTAGAACTGCTCTATTATACCAACAGTTTGCTTCTTTGCAACCTCAAAATTATGTGCTAGAAATGATAAATAAGAAGTTTAAAGAGGTCCAGAGATAGTAGTAACTTATTTTTTTTTAACTGAAGTTAGCTTTGAGTTTTTGGACAGAACTACCTTCAAACAAATCCACTAGACTAGGGGGTGCACATTCCTTCATCTCCCACAAAATTAGATTAGTGAGTGTTTTAGCATATATTGTTTAGAATTACCGTTTTGGATAATACTGAAAAGTTTCTGCCAATATGAACTGTTCTGGGTTGGGCAGAAATTTGCTTTTAACTGTTTTCATTGATGGGAACTCCTAAGTTCAATTATTCTTTCTCATTAATCCTGAAATGTGATTTTAAAATCAAGCCATCAACCAAGAGTATTGTGTTACTTTTAAATTACTTCGAAGTTTACTCATTATTTTATTCAGCAATGATTTGTTTTATGTCTAATAGGTATTAGAACCATGTAACCCCAGAGAATACACAGATGGAGAGAAAACATATGGTGTCTACTGTCAGGAAGGTCTTAGATTATTGAAATGTAATATCAAAATGACTTTGAAAAAAGCAGTGTACCAGCCTAAGAACTCTTCAGCTCACCTGAGGCAAGGTATGTTTAGTCAAAAGAAATATCCTTGAGGAAATGATTCCCCAGACTTGAGAAAAATCAGACTCTAAGCAAAACTGAAAAGAACATGATTTGTTAGGAGAATTACAAGCAATCACCAGTATGACTTATATCCAATTATGAGGTATACATAATAAAGTATATAAAAGATTGACAAGAAAAACTCGATATTAGACAATATTAAAATAGTATCTGAAGTAAACAATAGCAGAAAATATGCCATCACAATAGAAATTAAAAATTCAAAATTACCACACCTAATCAGTGTATCAATAGGGCTAAAGAGAAAATCAACTGAAAATTAAATTTGCAGGAGATTCCCAGAACCTAACACAAAAATGTACAAAACATGACAGAGGAGTTTGTAGACATGGAAAACAAATTGAAAATATTTGCTACCTACCTAACGAGAGTACCTAAAAATGAAATGTTACAGTGATCAGCTGAAGATTTTCCAAAACATAGACAATGACAAAAGGAAAGGAAAGCCGTGCTGCCCGACTCCAGCGCCCGCCTACCGGACCTCCTCCGCGTTCAGACACCGTCCACCTCGTCCACACCGTGGCCTGCCAAACACAGAACAGAAAAACACCTGATCAGGGTTCTTCTCTGCCTAAAATACTTCCTCGGCTCCTTATTAGCTTTCTGTTGCTGCTGTAGCAAATTACCAAAGCAAACAAAAGGATAGGTTGAAAGAAGACACATTTATTTTCTTCCATGGATAAAACACGAGTCTCACCAGATTTATAGGCAGAGACCGGCAGTGCTGCATTTCTCCCAGAACCTGAAGGGGATCATCTTTTTGCTGTGGTTTTTTTCCCCAACTTTAGGGAAACATCCACATCTGTTGGCTTTTGGCCTCTTTACTCCAGCTTCAGAACGATCGGGTCGGGTGTAGTGTCCCACACCTGTAATCCCAGCACTAGGGAGGCTGAGACAGGAGGGTCACTGCGAGTTCAAATCAACCTGGGCTATCAGAGCCAGCCTGAACTACATATCAAGACCCTGTCACAAAACAAAACAAAACAAAACAAAACAAAACAAGTGGGAATGGGGTCAAGTCCTGCTCTAACCGCATAGGCCCAGTTCTTCTTATGCCTCCCTCTTCTACTTTTAGGGACCACTGTGTTTACTCTGAACCGAGCTGCCCACGCTCCTATAACAGAAACGCGTGTCTGGGTCACAAAGTGGAATCAGGACACAGCACAGCGCACCACGAAGGCCACGACGGTCTGTGGCCAGGAGCACAGTTAGCGTGAACAGCAACCCTGCCGTCTCCGATCTCTTAGCCTGCTTTTTAGCACCCCGTGCGTGTGACGGTCAGTGAGTCCGCAGCCCCTCGGTGCACGCCCAGCGTGAGTTGGCTCGCAGGGTGCTTCCCTGTCAGCGCCTTTCAGGCACCACGCACCGATTCTTCCCCCACAAAACGCCACGGCTCATCCCCGCTGCATAAACTGCAAGGCTTTTCCACAGTTAGACTTTCGGAGACCTCTCCAGGAAGCATTAATTGCTTTGCCTCGGTGCCTTTGTTCATGCTGAAGGAATAGTCTACACCAAGTTGTGCTGTGGTTCTCTGATTTACAATAATTGTTCTTTCACATTGGCTTCAGTACGCTTTCAAGAAGAGGCTTGGACTCATTTATCAGTGCATCTTCACTCCCTAATAAACTGCCTGGAATCTTTTGCAGAATTCAGTAACAATGTGTTGACATGCAGAATGAGAGATTCTTTGTTTAAAAAAGACACAAGAGAATGCTAAAAGCTGATAACAGAACGCCGAGGCCTCTAGCTAAGTATTTCTGAAAATTTTATGTTAAACCTCAGTCTGTGCTCAGAACTGTCCTAGTGGTTGGCACTGGCAGCAATTATATAAGGAAAGAAAGGGCATTGCCAAATGTTAGGAAATTAGCCTTTAGTCTGAAGCATGAAGTGTAGGTCCTTCCTTAAATACATGATTTTGGCCAAGCGACTTAGACTGTTTATTTCATTGCTGTGTTACAAAATGAATGTGTTGGACCAGATGCTGTTTAAATCCCTTTCTAACTCTAAATTTCTTTCTTTCTAACTTTCTTCTTCAGTGATTGACTCACCTCTGTTTAGAGCCATTTCACATTGGGAATATTCTTCTACTCATGTTACCTCTAAATTGTCTGAGGAATGTACCCACAGGAACAACACTATCTTCAGAATTTAGTATAATAGTTCAACAGTGAATTCTGTTCTCATTACTTAATTCTCGCAGTTGTGAATGTTATTTATATTCTTTTTTATTTCCACACATTTTTGGGGGAAAAAATCATAGTTTCTGGTCTTTTTAACTTTTATTTCACTATAAAGATCATCACCACATTTCTAAATTATTTACTCATCCAACATTTCCCCAAAACATTTTAATCACAATTACATGTAAGTGGATTCTAGGAGACTATGCTACTTAGTGTAATTGCATTTGTTACCACTGATTTTATGTTTCAAGATGAGCTAATGTATATATGTACAATGAAAATGTAGTGCTAGATTAAAATATTAAACTATAAATGTAACATCTTCGATATGTCTTTCAAATACTATTTAAAAACAAATAACAGAATAACATAAGCCAAAATGGCAGAGCAAAATATTTTTAAATCTTCTCTTCTGTAAAATGAACAAAATATTGGGAAAAATATCAGAATCAACTTTGAAGAGCTGTGGAATTTAAAGGCTGGCAACAATTAATGGGAGCATATATCCCATGAAAACTGATGCATCTTGATAGAAATGGTACATTTTGGTTAAAAATGTTTAATTTGCCAGGTTCCATTTTTCCTTCTCCAGCTCACTGAAAACCAACAACCTAGAAGCTACTAGAAAGGAAAGAATGAGAGTAGGGCCCTCCTAAATCTAGTTTTCAGAGAGTTAGCAGTGTTTTAACTGTCTGGTGGTTCTTGGGAAGACCTTACATGGGAAGCATTCTTTGCTTAGCCTCACGTGGGGTTTCCCAGTTTTAAAGAGCCTTTCCTCCTGGGACCCTTGTTGAAAACAATCAGAAGTAATTGGAGTAGATAACAGCTGTAACAAACAATAGACTAAACAACAAACCTTAAGCGACCAGTTGACAAATGAGGTTTCGTGGAAGGTTTTAAACATATTCCTCGTATTCATGAAATCATCGTGCATGTGAAATACTGTGTGCCAACTAAACAAGCATGTGAGAAAGTCCTAAGCTCTCATCTTTGTTAAATTTGAAGATTTTTAAAAGGACCCAGTTAACATGAACTTGCAAACTATATGACTGAATATTAAAGATAGATGACTGAATTATTGAAGAATATAAACACTGACAAAATTCTTGACATAGAGAGACTTATTTATTCCAAGTACTAAAAAATAAGTCTACCCAACCATTGACTGATGACTAAGATAACTGAGCACATAACTAGTGTCCATATGGTAGGCTTTATAAAATTAATTTTAAAGAATCATGAAACAATGATAACAATAGGAAAGGAAGATAATATGATTGTCAGAATTGTTAAAGTATTTTAAATATCCACTTTTTAATAAAAATTTCAATATATATAAAAAATAAAATAAGACCTATAGACAGACAGATAAAAGTTACTAGAAATTGCCCTTGAGGAAGCCCATATATTGAACATACTATATAGATTTTAAATCAGGTATCTTTATAAGTTAAAACAGCTGGAGTAAATCATGTATAAATAGCCACATGAAAATATGAAAAAAATACATAACATCAACAGGGAGATAATTATAAAAAAGAACTTTATAGAAGTTTTTGAGTAAAATGTATAGTAATAATGGAAATGAAAAAAATCACTGAAGAAACTCACAGTACATTTGATAAGGCAGAAAAAAGATTAAGCAAACTTGAATATAAGTCAGTTGAAATTATCCAAACAGAATGAAACACAAAGGAAAAAAATAGAACAGTGTCTCAGAGACATGTGAGACACAATCAAGCATGCCAATATTATATATATATAAATTTATGACATATATATCATATGTATTATATATATTTATGATATATATCATATATTTATGATATATAAATATATGATATTTATGATATATATCATATATTTATGATATATAAATATATGATATTTATGATATATAAATAAATATATGATATATATAAATAATATTTATATATAAATAAATATGATGTGATATATATAAATAAATTTATGATATATATTATATATATCATATATATCATATATATCATATATATCATATATATCATATATATCATATATATCATATATATCATATATATATCATATATATATGAAGGCTCAGAATGATAAAAAAGATGATATAGGAATAGAATTTAAAGAATCAATATACCCCAAAGCTTCTCAAATTTTATTAATCTACACATGAAAAATGTTTAACAATTCCAAATAGGATAAGCACAAAGATTTATAACTAGTAAATCTTAAACAGATAATCTTAAAAGCAAGGGAAAAAAAGAGAAAACCTCCATCAAATACAGGAAACTGCCATAAGATTAACAGCTGACTTTTTGCTAGAAACAATGAGGCGAGAAGACAATAGAGTAACTTGTTCAGTATACTAAAAGCAAAAATTGTCAATCAAGAGCCTATATACAACAAAAGTGTCTTTCAAATATGGAGAAATTAAGATTTATCTAAAAAATAACAACTGAGAGAATTTGTTGTTTTCGAATCTGCCATATAATTCTGAAAGGAGACCTTCAAGTATAAATAATGAGACACTAGAAAGTAACTCAAATCTACATAACAAAATAAAAAGAATCAGTAAAAAAAAATTTAGGTAAATATAAAAGGAAGCATAAAAGTATCTTTTGATTGCCATTCTTATTCTTCTACATGACTTAAAAGACAATAATATAAACAATAATTACCAATCTATATTGATATACATGGCATGTAAAAATATAATTTGTGGGGGAAACATGAATAAAAATGACTTCATATATGGAAGTAAAGTTTTTGTATATTATTGAATTGTTCAAAAGGCTGGTATCAATTTGAACTAAATTGCTATATCAGGGTGCTAATTATAGCCCATTGTGCAATCAACAAGAAAGTAAAAATAGCAAAATAAATGATGAAAGAAGCAGCATGAAATCTATATAGCAGGGAAAAGTAGTTATGAAAGAATGACAGACATGGAAAACAAAGATCACAATGTACACGCTAATAACTACTTCGTTGCTAATTGCATTACATGGCAATAGATTTAAATCACTGGCTAAAAGATAGAAAAAACTGATTTAAAAATATAATCTAACTATGCACTGTCTATAAAAAAATATGCTTGGATTCAGAGACATGGCTAGATATAAATTAAAGGGATGGAAAAGATATATCATGAAAACAGTAACCAAAAGAGGGATAGATACACTAATATCAAGCAAAACAGAATTTAAAATAAAGCTTGGTACAAAAGATAACAAGTATATATGACAATGATAAAATATCACTCCAGTAAGATAAATGTAGCAATAATAAACATACAGCACCTAACAACAAAGTCTTAAAATATTTGAAACAAAAATGGACAAAATCAAAGAGAGGATACTACAATTCTACATTGTAATCCAAGATGTAAACATCTGTATTCTAATGTGTAGAACAACTAGAGAAAAGAACTAGAAAAATTGAAAGATAAATTACACTGGTCTGGGCCAAATTCCTTACCCTAAAATTCACATGTTGAAGCCCTAATCTCAACAACCACCTTTGAGAGTGACTGTATTGGCACAGAGTCTTCCAGAGATAATTATTGTAAAATGAGGTCATGTGAATGAGGCTCACTCCAGCATTAATGAGGTACTTATCAAGGGAGGAGACTGTTACAAATTTAGGCACACAGATGTACCTGGGCCAAAACTATGGGAAGACACCAAAAGATGATCATTTCCAAACCAAGAAATGAGACCTCAGAATGAAATCAATCCTATGACATCTTCTCTGACTTCTAACTCCCCGATCTACGAGGAAGTAAGTGTCTGTTGTATAATTCACCCACTCTGTGGTATTTTGTTGTGGAAATCCTAATAAACTGATACAAACACTGCAAACCAATTAAACACAATGTACATGTATACGATAATTAATTTGCACCTCACACTATTTTCTCAAAGACTATAGAACATTTTCTAAGACAGACCATATATTGGGTCATATAATAACTCTTAGTAGATTTAAAATGATGTAAGTCATTCAGAATATATTTCTATGAACATCAAGTAATTCATTCATAAAGGAAAAACAGAAGGAAATTTGAAGAGTTCACAAATGCATAGAAATTAGACAACATACTTCTAAATAATCAATAAAGAAAAAAATCAAAGAAGAAATAATAAGGGAGATTAGCTAATAATCTGAAGTGAACGGACATGACAAAATTCAACTAATGCAAATATTAGAAAGAAAATTATAAAGGCATATATTGTGAAAAACGGAAGACCTAAATTCAATAATATGAACTACTTTAGAATCTAGAAAAAAGAGAAAATTCAGCCCACTGTAAGTAGAATAAAAATTAGATAATAAAGATTAGAATAAAAATCAATAAATAATAGAAAACAATGAAGAAATTAACAAAACCAAAAACTGGCACCTTATACAGCTCAACAAAGGTAAAAAAAAATTTTGCTAGACTTACAAAGAAAAGAAATGAGAAGACACAAATCAGTAAATGCAGGAATATATAGCCCAGCTTGATGGTGAGACTCTGTAAGCCCAGCTATATGGGACACTGAGGAAGGAAAATCTCCTTTGTGTTTGTAATGGTGATGATGTCACTGGGGGTAAAGAACCAGGTAGAAACAGCCTACTGCATTCTGTTCTTCTTATAAAGCCACCCTTCGAGGGTAATTACTTAACTGCTATGTCAGAATCTAACTTAGTAGGGTTTTTTCAGACCCCCATGAAGGAAAACACCCAACAGTAGTCCACCCTAGCCATCCTGGCCCACATGTGGTGGAAAGGGGCTGGAGGGATTGTGACGTTCACAACCCAGTGGCACAGGCTCAAAAAGGCCTGTGCTCTGCTCTTGGGAGTGTAGGATTCACCCCTTCTCTATATGCTTTACCACCATCACCAGCGTCCTAGTGAAGCTAGCCCATTTACCCAGCCTGTCAACAAAAAAAGCAAGGCACACTGAAGGGCAAAAAAAACGCAGTTCAAACAGGTGGGACAGTATCACATCCAAAATTAGGTATAGCAGGAAGGTCGGAATATTGGATTAAGGTTTGTTGGTTTTCCAAAAAAGAACAAAAACCATGATACAGAATTTCAAAACAAAATAATAGGAGACTATCTCTGTTCATCGAAAAGAACGGTTTGTGCTTTCACTGATTGATTGATCATTTTTATGCACCATACCTTGTAATCTGAAGAATTCCTTTGAAGATAACAATGTGCAATAGACTAAGGTTTTTTAACCTTAATTAATGCGCTACTTTCATGAGTAAACGGACAACATGAAAAAGTAGAGGGGCAAAGTAAGGAAGATGAAATCCTAAGAGCAAAACAAAGTGACACTCTGAAATAAAAATACCGTAACAAAAATAAGTGCTGTCCTGGATGTGACCACTGTGGTCTGTACGTGGCGGTGGGAAGAATGTCTGAACCAGGACATGGCAGTGGAAACCTCAAAAAATGAAAATAAAAGACAAAAACTAACGAAGGGAAAATGAGTGCAAATATTTAAGAAATACCACACAACTACAAAGGGAACATGTGGACGAGGGAAACGCAAAAGGGGGAGAGAGTCAGACTGTACGGAGCAGAGTGAGAGGTGAGCAGCAGTGAGTGGTGACCCCTCCGATTAACTTCTGAAGGGGAAGCAGGCTGGGCCCACAGCCCAGGGGCCCCTGGAGCAACACCGCCCTCTGCTAAGCTGTTTCCAAATTAAATTCTGATACAGCATAAGATAAAATCCAAAAGTAGTTACAGGGAGGGGGAAAAAGTTAAGTTAAAAGGATAAAGTTATGCTATGTATATATGGCAATACATCACAATGAATATTTTGTGTATCACAAATATATAATATTTTTTGAAACTTCAATAAATCAAATACAAAAGAAAAAAGAAAAAAGAAAGAAAAAGCCAGAAAGAAAAAGAAATCAACTTATCTGAATAGGAGAAAATAAAGAATGGCTTTAAATTTCTCCCAAGAAACCATTGAAAATAAAGAGAATATTTAAAGTTGTGGGAAAAAAAATTTTCCATCAGTTTAAAATGCTGTCCCTTTTCCTTGGGATTGCATTAAATCTGTGAAACAATTTTGGAAGTAGGGCCGTCTTCCCTGTGTTGATCATTCCTATCCATGAGGAAGGGCTGTCAGAGTACTGTAATTTTCAGTGTATAGATCTTTCACCTCCTTTGTTAAACTGATTCCTAAGTATTTCACTTTGGAGGGAGTGCCACTGTGAAGGGAACGGTTGTCTCTCTCTGAATTTGTTGCTTGTGTACAGGAATGTTACTAAGTTTTGAGTGTTGACCCTTTATCCATCTATACTGCCGAATCTGGTTATTAAATCTAGAATCTTTTGGTAGAGTTTCTGTGTTCTTCTATGTGGAGTATCATGTCACCTGCAAATATGATAATTTAACTCCTTCCTTTCCTGTCCTTTATTTCTCTTGTCTAATGCTCCAGCTAATGTCCCCAGAGCTATAATGAATAGCAGTGGTGACAGAGTCTTGCCTTGTTCCAGGTTTTGAAGTGAAAGTTTTCAGTTTTTGCCCATTTAGTGTGATTCTAGCTCTTGGTTTGTCATAGACGGCTTTTATCATATTGAGGTAAAGATCATCTATTTAAATTTTCTCTAGGGTTTTTTATCATGAATGGGTGTTAAACTTTGTCAAACGCTTTTTCTGCATCTATTGAGATGACCATGTGCTTTTTGTCTTTGGTTCTGTTAATATGGTGTATTACATTCATTGATTTGCATATGGTGAACCATCCTTGCATCCCTGGGATGAAACCTACCTGGTAATAGTGTACAAACTTCTTGATGATTTGCTGTATTCTCTTTGCCAATACCTCACTGAGGATTTTTGCATCTCCTGGGGAGAAGTCACTGCCTGTTTGGCCTGGTTCTTTAGCACTTGCCTATAGGATTGTTTACAGCCCTCAGACAATCTCAGTCTTGGCGTACAAAGAAGAACAATTGATTAGAATAGTATGTTACCTTGGCTAAAGCAGTAAAATCAGTGATAACAATAGCATCAAGCACGGCCTAGAACATGACAGACTGCAGCAAGCATTAATTTGCCACCTTTAACCATATGAACAGGATTTGTAGTAATACGACCAAATCTAAAACAAACCAGAAAGTCACGTACAGTAAGTATCTCCTGAATGTGGTCATTTACTTATAGGGGAGAAAATTTAAAAGGTGTTAGGGGAAAACACAGAAAAATAGAAGAAGGAAAATAAGATTACCTAGCTTTTGGGAACTGATGAAGAAGACAGAAAAGTATAAAACAGAAACAAGAACAGAACAACAACAAAACTACAAAGATTCTCACTTGTATGCAAACAAGAACCAATAATCAAGAAAAAGAAAGAAATAGATGAATAAAAAGGAGAGGAGGAAAAGCAGAAAAAGAATGGCCACCTCAGGATGTGTCTCTGCAGTCACCAGTTACCAGATGGGGAGAGAGAGCCCATGTCTGTGTTGACTAATCCAGCAAGCCAGGAGCAGATTCACGACAGTGGCACATAATCCCAGAAAACCTGGACCTTTGATTCCACTGGCATTCAGGCCGCTTCTGATCTGTGGCTGGGAGGCTGGGACCTGAGTTTTTCAGCCCGCAACACTCCAAGTGCCTTCTGGCAGTTTGAACTCGGCTCCCAGCTGACTTGAAGTTCAGTGCCTGACCGCCTGTTGACTGCAGCTCAGCTGTGCCTCGTCCTGCCACATGAAGCCGTTGGATAGAGCCAACCCACAGCTGCACTGAGTTTTGAGGTCAGGTGGCTCTTTTCCAAAATGACTCTGGCCAACTGCCCTTTCCTGGGGATGTCTGAACCCAAATATCCCAGCAGCCCCTGTGTCCATTGCTCCATTTACTGCTGAGTTTCTCTGTGGAGGCCTCTGAGGTTGCCGGGAGCCATTGTGCCTCGACAGAGTTCAGCTGCCGCTCCCATGCCGTGACCTAGGGTTCCAGGAGAACGTGCCACTTGTCCCCCGCTTCTCTGCAGTGTGGCCTCTCTCTTCAGTCTCATCATGGGCTCTATTCTCACCTTAGACCCTTGCTGGGGCGTGGGGACCACTTCCTCTTCTCTTCCTCACACTGCTACATCCCAGCACCCAGAATGCAAGCACGACAGAGGCTTGTCTTTGCCTCTCGCCATTCCTCCGTCTTCCCAGAAGACCACATGACGTTTTAAACAGCAAAAATTATTTTATGTCTGCCAGCAGTCCACACTGGAATTTATCAGGTCAATCAAGTGATCTGAAGAGAATTTTAAGATATTTTGAACTGCATAAAAGTGAAAATAAAACTCATGAAAATTTTTAGAATACAATTAAAGCAGTGCTTAGAGGAAAATGTATAGTATTGAGTGACAATATTAAAAAATAAAAAATACATACATTGAGCAATATAAGATTTTATTGTTGGAAACCAAAGTAAGAGTAGCAAATTATATCCAAAGAAAGAAAT
>PVJX010022243.1:0-31005 GCA_004027295.1 Dolichotis patagonum | reverse complement strand
AGAGTTCCCCCATGTGTCTTACCAGAAACAGGCAGGCAGACTGCACCCTTCTCCCTTTTGGGTCTGATATGAGGTGCTCAGTGGGGAGCAAAGAATGCTCTGCCAGACCTGTGAGGGCACTTGAGAAATATCCAGGCTGTGCCTTCCCATGGGACCTAGAGAGGTCCTTGCTCTATCTGCAAGGGCCATGACGAGGGACCACAGAGATCAGCATGGTCAGTCTTCCTGATGCACCAGATGAAATAGCAAACAGAAACACTGAAATGACACTCAGGATTTGGAGGCAGATTTATTTACTAGACAGGAACTGATCAGGATCATTCCCAAAATATCAGGTCCTGAAGGCTCAGAGAGGGAGGGAGGGAGGATTTTTGTGTGCGTATGCGTGTGTGTGTGTGTGTATCAGGAATCAAACTTTCGAACTCATGCTTGCCAGGCAGGCGCTTACACCACTGTGCTACACCCTTGGCAGGAAGGGAGGTTTTTACGGGGTCAGCAAGGGGAAGTACAAAGGCAGAATACCTGGCTGTCTTTGATTGGTTCTTTCAATATCTATCATAGTGACCAGCTATACATTACAGTGATCAGTCATTTTCAGGAGACAGTAGTACAAGAACTGTGACAGGAGCTGTTACCTGAGCAACTAACAGGCTAGCTGAGGAGCATTTTATGCTACATATGTAGACATCTGTATATTTTTCTCTTGTTCATATGTTTTATGTTGATTTTATCCTCAGGTCCAGCCAAAGATCCTAAGTGTAAGTAAAGTTCAACTCCTCTACACTTTTTTAAAAAAAACGTTCATGATTTCTTCCACTTTTAGGCTAAGGGGTGGTGCCCCATCAGAAACACATTCATGTGTTCTCCAATGCCAACACAACCCTAGCATTATAGCCAATCATTAACTGGAATAAAGGTAGTGACAGCTGAGAACTGCTATGCAGGAATAGCAGTGGATTTACAGAAGACTTCTCTCTGCTAGTTATGGAGTGCAGCTGTGAACAAGAATGAAACTGAAATTCTTATTAGTTAACAAAGTCAGCTTTTACCTTCTTAAATTTTCTTTTCTCTTAATAGAAAGACATCTTTCAAACTATGGCAGAAACCAAGGGGAGCCATTTATTGTAGACATTTATTTCACATACAAGTTTTCAAGAAGACATCTAAGTGAACATTAACACAGAACAATGACAGACATCCATTTATAATTGGTCTTGGAATGTGTAGAGATGAGGCAAGGGTTCAGAGTTACACAGGTTGCTCAGTACTTTCACTGGGGCTCCCCAGCTCCATTATCACTGACTCTTGTCATTGGGCACAGGATTTCACAAAATAACTTTCATGCAACTACTTGCTTTTGCCTATCAGGGTACCTATCCAGCTGCCTATTGAATGAGTGACTTGTCCTTTCTCCTTGGTGAGCAACTCCTTGGCTGGCTTTGGTGTCACACCGTCCCTCCTCTGTACATGAAACACACATATTATGGCCGAGGCTCTACACAGTGGGGAGCTAGGCTGGAGCCTGGTCTCACAATCTCAACCTGGCACCACAGCCTCCTAAACGAAAGCACCTGAGCAATCTTGGCAGTCAAGTTCAACTTCTCAAAGACAGGACATGATTTGTCAAGCAATACTTACTAAGTGGTATTCACAAGACTAAAACTTTTTTTTTGGCTTTTGATGTAATGCTTACTCCAATGACAGGCTACCCTAAGCTGTTTATGTATGTGTGAAGTTTTGCTCTGTAAAAAATTGTTTCTTTCCAGATAAATTAAGTTAAATGTTTAATAAAATAATCAATGATAACCAGAGGTATTTGTGAAAATCAATACAAATCTAAATAGGCAATATGAATTCAGTTTCTAAAATGCCCTAGATGTCAGAGAATAAAATGTTTATACATTTTATATGTATAATGTTTATACATTATATGTAAAATGTTTATACATTTATAAATAGGATTTGAGGCAATCTTGAAAAAGAAGGGTAGATTTAAATAAATTCAGGGTTAGGGTAGTTGAGGTGTACTTCTATTGGGCTAACAGCCAGAATAAAGAGGGCAAACAGTAAATTATAAAATCACAGTGCAAGTTAAAAAATTTTTTTGGCTGAGAATCAAAGCAATCCCTAGTAGTAAGAACTAGGAAAACAGATTTTCCTGTACATCTTCAAAAAGGCAATGTTATATGATATATAAAAGACTAATTACTTAGAACTGTGATTATTCATTTTAACTTTCATATCTCAGCTTCAAAAAAGAAAACATGCAGGGAGACAGTGAAGTTGGTCTAAAATGGTCAGTGAAATCTTCTATTTAGTTAAAATAGAGACAGATCCATTAAAGCATGACCAAAAGCCCATTTACAATCAAGAATGTAAATAGGGGATCCTACCTTCCACCTTAGCTTGACTCCAGATGTAAGAGACTGTTCCACCGGGGACAAATAAGGCCTTGAACCTTTCCTGCCAGTGGGGAACAGTAGCACCAAACATGATTTCAGATTTGTAATTCAGAAAAACTTCAGCAGTGAAGGTGATTTCTTCCTGATTGACCTTCTTTAACTGACATGGATGTAATGGCCATTATTTTTTTGCCCCAATACGTGCTTGATCGTGTTGTAACTTCCATAAGTATAGGTATCATGCCCCCTTTTAAAATTTTTGTATATCCCACCACAGCTAGAACATGGTCTTACACATAACAGTGCTTATTAAATATTTATGAATAGATCATCTACTTTCCAGAATCATGCTTCCATATAATTATTAATCCTGTGTACATATTACTAAGTAGTAATTTATATTAATGTGCATCTTTTCTAGAGTTGGAATTCCAGAACATCTACACAATATAAGCACAAGCCCACTGGCACCACACACATCTTACTGTGCTAGGCACAATTCCAACATGAAATGCATGTACTATTAGAAGTCTATAATTTGGACAACACAGAGTAAATCAAGTATGTTGACGTGAACAATCAGAACATTTCCAATAACTGTAAAGCAGAAATGTTCATCAGTGTTTACCTGAGTCACCTGCTTTCCAACAGGCCACATACTATTTGGGCACCATAAGTTGAATTTCTTTTAATAGTGCTTAACCTCCTTGGTACTTTTGCTTTCAAAAGATTCTAATTTACTTGAAGGAAAAACACTATTCCTAGGTGCCTTCAAATAAGGCAGCATTTGCCAAAGTAGGGAGAGATAAAAACAAAAGAATAATCTACATATAGTCCTGACTCTGGTTATTTTTCCTCTGAACTAGTTATCTTTCCCATCCTAAAGCAAAGCCACTCTAGGTATTAAGGGTATAAATACCACTGGCCCCACCCTAAAGCAACTAGCTTTAAAAGATCAAATCCTGGGATTTCATCTGTAATTCCATACATGAATTAACTATCTCCCTATCTAAATCATTTATCTGTATTTACTAGGATGGTGCTGGGGGGCCACCAAAGAGATTTTTTAGACAAACCTAAATCACAAAAACAAAAATGTCTTCTAGTTTGGAAGTTGCTATAAATACTGCCACTTTCTCTTAGTGAACTGTAGAGTTGTATAATTCTTCAGGGCCATTACAGTTAGGCTTATGATCCTATGAACAAGGAATTGAATCCTCAGATATAGAGGTTAGTATATCTAATAGCTGCCCTGAAAGTGTTGGCTTAGACTGAAAGGAATCTCTGATCTAAATCAGGCCTAAGAAGTCCACTAAACACTTCAGGTCTCTATCTTACTTCTTCCCTATTCCTTTACAATTTCAGAAACACTATTATTATACTGAAGTGTGGGCTGGTAGATATAAAATATGTCAACAAACCACTCACATTCTAGGTAAGAGCCATAGAGGTTATAAGGTAGAATTAGAATGTGTCTGAAACCCTACTTTATTTTTATGAGACACACCCATAATAATGCACACTATGTAATTTTCAGATACCATGGTAGTTTAGAAGAGTCCACTGAGAACACCTGAAACAATTAAGAGGTAAGTGTAAACCTTATGAGAAATAGCAAGAGGAATATCCTGGAATTTTACTTGGGGGTTGGAGAAATAGTGGCCACAGGAATAGAAATCTTCAGGTACAGAAGGTGATGATGGGTGATCATCTACTTCTTATTGTGATAGACGGTGAGGTATTAGTAACATGACTTCAGTGACAACATAGAGAATCTTCCCTAGCTATACAGATCAACTTCTTGACAATAAAAGGACACTGTATCAGGTTTCTTAAGGAAGCTATAAAATCTTCACTCTCTTTTTGAGTACCTTCAAAATGGAGGTGGATCTGATATATTTGTGATCAGATTCCTGAAAGTTTTACTGAAATGAGAAAATCTGCTATCAAGTTACATCCAGGATCTCATACAGTACACAACAACAACAACAACAACAACAACAAATCCTTTTGGCATTTACTCCCTTGAAAATACTTCAGCCACTTGAAAGGATCTTGAATGTTCCTGAACTCAGGAATCCAATAACAGTGATCTCAACATACTGAAAAAAACTTCATTCTGTACTCAGACAATGTGTCTGCTCTACTCTACCATTCTAAAGTGGAGAAACAGAGAAGGAGAGATGATGGCGTTAGAGGCAGAGGCAAGAACAGGATAAAAGTCTTATGTAATCTCAAATTTATCTTGGGAATTACACTTTAGGTCTAAGAAAAGACTGCTTCTGAGAGTCAGGCTGGGTAAGACAGCTAAAGAGGCTCATTATTAAAATGTTTTCCTGAAGTCATCAGTCTTTCCTTTCAGTGAGTTCTCTAGAGAATACATAGAGGTGGCAGGTGGCAGAAGCTTTTCTCTCACATGAACGTCCCTGTGTTTGGCGAGAACAGAACTCTTACTAAAACGTTTGCCACAATGGGCACATCCATAGGGCTTCTCTCCAGTGTGGATCCTCCGGTGTTCTCGAAATCTTGTGCAGTTATTGAAACTTTTCTCACAGTCCACACATTTGTAGGGATTCTCTCCAGTGTGGACTCTGCGGTGAGCACTGAAATGAGAACTGTTGGTAAAGCTTTTCCCACACTCTCCACACTGATAGGGCTTCTCACCAGTATGGGTTCGCTGATGAATAATTAGACTAGAGCTTTGACTGAAGCATTTTCCACACTCCCCACATCTGTACGGCTTCTCTCCTGTGTGGATTCTCTGGTGGGCTCCAAAATTGGAGGAGTCATTAAAGCTTTTCCCACAGTCAAGACATTTGAAAGGCTTTTCCCCTGTATGGATTCTTTGGTGTCTGATTAGGCTCCTGCTTCTACCAAAGCACTTCCCACAGACACTACACTTATATGGGTTCTCTTTCTGGTGGGTCATCCGGCACATAAGACGAGCACTCCTTCCAAAGCTGTCTCCGTATTTGAGAAGTCTGTAAGGTCTCCTTCCCATGAAAGGCTTCTGATGCATCACAGCTTTCCCCAGATCTCTAGGCTGGGGCATCAGCTTTCCCTGTCTAATGCTGTGAAAGTTTTCCCATCGTCTTCCTGAGATGCATTCCCTTTTGTGATATCTGCTGGGATCAGTATTCTGGGAAACAACTCTTTTAGATTTTTCTATTAATTCCCTATGTGGTTCTATGTCCTTATATATTACCTGTGTTGGATCCTCCTTGGTGCTACTTCCAATTTCAAAATCTGAAAATAAAACACAAATTTAATACATGTTCTATATTAACATAAATAACCATGCCTGCAAGCTTTAGCATATTATGATCCCTCTATACTTCATGGGCCTTGGGTCTCATAGCTCTTTGCTAGGATGCCTTATTTTCTTTCAGTTACACGAGCAGATTGATGACAACCATTACACAGTAGACCTTCATGTATGTTTTTGAATGGAATTATTCTATATTCCTATCCTGATTTACCAGGAAGCAACTTAATCACTGAAGCTGCACTCTTAATTCAGGGGTTCCCAAACTCTGGACCACAGAGAAGCACCAATCTGTGGACAAAAAAGTTGGGGACCATTGCTCTAATTCACACTGTTTTCATTATTTCATGCTATACCATACTGTACCAGTCTTTACAATAGATTGTAGTGACTAGGTTCAACTCAAGGACTTTTTAAATTCATCAGTAGTTAATGATATCCTATCTAAGACTACTTTTTCTACTGAGATGTCCTTGCCACTTTTTTTTTAGTTGTCCCACAGACTACACTAATTCAAATCTTAATCCTGTTTCCAAAATTTGGAGTTACTTTCTTTTTACTCTTTCAACTACATCTCATATTCACTAGAAGGTACATACTGGATCTAGCTTTTCTGTCAAGTTTTCTAGACAGATAGCTTGATGTAATGGAGAGATTCAGCTTTGGAGTTGCACTTTTCTGATCTGATTACATTTTGGTCATTCATTAACTGTGACTTCTGTATTAACCTTTTATTAAGGGACACTGAAAAGTACAAAGAAATAAAGAGAGTGGCACAAATGATGAACTTCTGTAACCCTCTTAATTGCCTTTAACAAGGATCTATTTATGGCTAATCCTATTTGATCTCTATTCCTACATGTTCTGCTCCCTGTACCCAACCTCCTTAGCCACAAAGCCTAAAAGACACACATGTCTCCTGTAAGTATTTTACAAGCTGAATAACTCAAGCACAGTCCGGATTTGATTTTCAAAATTTTGTTCTCAAGTGTTTGCTAGATTGCCTTGTTTCTATTTTCCAATTTCAACATTGTCTATTACATACTCAAGTGAAACTTCTAGTAATGCTCAAGGTCAAGTAGGGCAGCTATGATGTGGGCTGCGGAGAGATGGGCACTCATCAATCAATTCATCAACTTAAGCAAAAAGACCTACCAGTCATATTTTTCACTTAGGAGTTCTTTTGAAGTTTTCTTATTTTACCTAACATTGTTCTGGGATTTGAAGGATGTCACAGCCTAGTAGACAATTCAGACACAGCCTGATAATTTGATGGATCTAGAGGGTATCTTTAGAACAAGATTTACAAGGACTTTGTCTCCAGGTTATCAAAACCAAAATTACATGGGAATTATCCTTTATACTATAATTTTTCACATAAATACTGCCAGGGATATGTATGAACGCTCTTCACTAGTGTATCTGGACATTACTTTCTCTTGGTTGAGCCTCAGTTCTCCAATCAATTCAGGCAATACAGAGTTACTTGCTTTGAGAAATCAGTACTGCACTACCTTATACGTTCTTATGTATCCTACATCTATGGAAAGGCAGAACTCCTATTCTTTTTTTTTTTTATCGGTACCGGGGATCAAACTCATGACCACACACTTGCAAGGCAGGCACTTACTCCACTGAGCTAAATCCCCGGCACCAGAACTCCCATTCTTCAGAAGTTCACCACTTATTGGGAGGTCCAGGATATATAAAGTGTCTTGTGCCATAAAATGGAGATGGTCTGTGGGAGTAGAGAAAGAGTTTGGATACAAGAAGAGCCAAGGCCATTTTAAAGTAGAGGGAATACCATTAAGTAAGGATTAAATGTGAAAGCTTAGCATGTAGGAAACAGTGGTTAGTTTTGTTTTGAATAAGCATAGCATGTGGAAAGAAAATAAAAATACACAAAGTTAAAAGCAAAAGATGATCTCAGATTAAGAATGACTGTGGAACCTTAATAGAAGTGTGGATGAGGGTATCTAATTTAGAAATTTTACAACAGTCTAGCCAAGAAACAGAGCAATACTGAACTAGTGTCATGGCTATGGCAACTAAAGAGAAGGCAGACAAATATGATACTCTGCAACACGATATTCTAAAATGTGTCATCTGCCTGGATGTAAATGATGTATGAGAAGGTATTAAAATTGCTGTTAAAGATCTGAATCTGGATAAGCTGTAGGAGAACAAATGAAGACCTATAGTATAAGATGAAAGATGGTAATTTTAGTTTTAAATATCTTAAGCTTGAGCACTCAATAATATATGCCAAAGAGGGCATCTAGTGGTCAGTGGGAAGTAAGCTGGTGGAGATCAGGACCAGAAGATAGTCTTTCATTTTGACTCTATCTTTTTCTTCACATACCTAACATAACTGTCAGATATTTCTGACATGAAGTTGTCGACACACGTTCTTCATGCCTATTTTTTTTTCATGTATAATTCCAAGTTCTTCCACAAGGGATACAAAACACTGTTTGACATACAGATAAAAACTAAGGCTGAGATTTCAAAGACTGAGTCACCAGAATATGAGTGGGTGAGTACTTCTTCCAAATAGAAGCACTTTGAGAATAGGACCTGTTTCATTCATTCTATATTTCCTGTTCCTCAAACAGCACAGGGTGCTCAAGTATCTGCTGAATGAGTTAACCATATGCCAGATCTATAGATTTCCTAGTAAGTCCCACTTTCTCCTCTTTTAGACTAAAAATCTTTGATGATCCTTACCATTTTGGGTTTGCAGTAGACATGGAGGTTCCTGGAATTCTTGCTCTTGTACAACTTCCTCCTCACTCATTCTTTCACTGCCAGAATCTTCTATTACCATTTGCTGGGAGGTTTCCTCAGGTTCCCAGCCTGTAGATTCCTGGGGTTCCACCTCAATAGGCCCTCTCTCTTGCCTTGAGGGTGACAGGACCTCTTCTGGTCTATTGGTGGGAGGGGCTGATGCCCGAGAGTTAATCAGGGCATCCATCTCCTTGTAGAATGCACAGGACTCTAGTACATGTCCATTCTTCACTTTGCGGTAACTCTTTTGAAGGCTTTTGAACTTTGTTCGGCATTGTTCAGGTGTTCGGAGGAAGCCACACTCTCGAAGTTGTTCAGCCACGGCCCCATACAACTTGCTCTTCCGATGGCAAGCTTGAAGTGCTTCATAAAACCGAGTCTCATGAAGTATATCAAGAAAAGTCTTTGTTTCTTCATACCCCCAGTGCACACCTGCCATTCAAGGAGATCAAAGATGTAAAAGAAGCAGCATGAAGCCTCTGTGTGGCACATGTTACAAAACATAAGAGTAAAAATAATCCCATTCATAATAGCATCAGGAAATACGATATACCCAGGAATAAACTTGTAAGAAATGAGATTTGTATTATAAAATTAAAAAATATAAATGAACTAGAAAACATGAAACACTATATTTTTGGATAAGAACACTCAAACTGTACAGAGAGCAAGTTTTAAACCAATCTATAAAGTTGAAATTCCATGCAGATTTAAAGTGTAGTTAAAGTATAGTCTCCAAAATCTGCCATAGCTCTGAAGACTAATTAGAGAAGTTAGCTGTGTAGAAGTATCTTTTCCAAGTGGTTAGGAATAAAGGATGAGAACACCCAACAGGATCTACCCCCACAAGTTCTTTTCACTTTTTTTTTGAGACAGGGTTTCATTCTGTAATTAAGGCTGGTCTTGAACTCAGTGTGGCCTCGAACTTGCAGTAATCCTCCTGCCTCAGTCTTCTGACTGCTGGGATTACAGATGTGGCACCACCACACTGGCTTATCATCTCTTTAACCAGTTTTCTTTGAAGATCAAAATTATGTCCACAGTGATTCTTCATCCCTGTGGGGGGTGAATATTCTACTTTTGAGAGATGATATGCTGCGCACAATCAATGTTTTCTACTGAGAACAGAACTGAACGTCTAAACATAATTTGTCAAATACACTTTTTGGAAAATTGTTCTCTATCTTCACTTTTTACTGGGTGGTTTCTTCTAGTCCTAACACTGATTTCCCATATTAAGATCACTCCAAGAGCACCACTCTCATGTTACGAATTTTCAAATTGGTGACTATCTGTACATGCATAATGAATCTTCCCACTTTTTTAGCAGAGTTGTTTATTTTGAACTCTCAGATTTCTAGCTCAATTTACCTTTCCATTCTATCTAAGAACTTATCATCTCTTAGTAAACTGGAATAGAGAAGATATTATTAATAACGGTGATATCAGGCAAACATATTTTAGCATTTTCAGAGTTCCTTCATCTCTATATACCATTGAATACTACAATAAGCCAGTAAAGTACTCTTTGTCACATATAACATATGAGAAAGCTGATGCCCAAGGTAGTTAAATGGTACATTTTCTGACACACAGTTTAATTCTATACATTCATTCCCCAAATATTTAACACTTTTATATTTTCCATTTTATTTTATTTCATGGTACTGGGGATTGAACCCAGAGCCTTGTGCTTATTAGGCAAGTGCTCTACCACTGAGTTACATACCCAATGCTCTTCTCAAACTTAGTGTTTTTGTGTTCTTATATTTAAAATGCATCCCTTGTAAGCAACATGTAGGTGGTTTTTAAAAAAACTGTGACAATCTTAGTCCCATAAACTTGTAATATATTTGGACTGGTATCTACCATGTTTTTTTTTTCTATTTGAGTTATCTATTTTGTGTTCCTTTCTCTTACTATCTTCTTTTTACTTTAAACAAAAATTTCTATTTCATATTTTTCACTCTTTTAACACAGTAGTTATTTTAAAACTATTATCTTAGGTGATATAATAGCACATCCTTAATTTATAATAATCTAATACAACTGATTACTTTATTCTAATCCTCAGACAATACTAGATCCTTAGAATCTTCTAACTCCCTTTATCTTCTATTTATAAGGCTACAAATACTTAAAATGCATATGCTATGTTGACAAAGAATCCTCCATGGCCACTCAATACTCTTACTTAAATTGCACTGGGGACAGCAACAAATACCTGAGAGTACCTCCAGTTACGGAGTCATGTCACAGTAAAAGTGGCAAGGCATGTGTGACAACACTCTCTTAGGTTTTATTGCTCATCCATCCCTTTCCCCTTTCCCCAAGAATAAAACTGTTTTCATACGAGGAAAAATAAATAACAAAATTCTTACCACTCAGGTTTTGATATAAGACAGGGGCACCATGAATTTCAGGCTTGTGGACAAATTCAATGCCCATTTCATCACCATCAGATTCTTCTGCAGCTTCCTCCTCCACCAAAGTGATCTGTTCCTTAGCACTACTACCAATTCTCTTTAGTCTGGGAAGAGATATCATCTCCTTAGGCTTGTCAGTAGATGAAGCATGGGCTGTAGGGTTTAACAAAGCATCCATGTCCTCAAAAAAGGCACAGGGTTCCAGCATGTGGCCATTTCTCACTTTTCGATAGCTTTTCTGCAGGCTTTTGAATTTGGTTCGGCACTGTTCTGGTGTGCGGAGGAAGCCGCATTCCCGCAACCATTCAGCCACTGCACCGTAGACTTGGCTATTTCGGGGACAAGCCTGAAGTGTTTCATAAAAGCGAGACTCCTTGAGAATTGCAAGAAAAGTCTTAGTCTCCTCATAGCTCCAGTGCACACCTGCTATCTTCTCATCTTCTACGCCCCACTGTTGCTGCTCTCTCCTTGCTTTTCCAGCATTCCTTGCAGGAATCTGTATTGCATGAACTGATTTTTCCTTGACATAGGTGCTTCGCAGGATATTTCTTTTATTTGAGGAATGTGGGTCTATGGTCCATGGCTGTTTTCTTTGCTCCAACTGGGCTATCTTGTTAGATAGACACACTGTATTTCCTACATCAAGAGAAACACATTTCACAGAAGACACAAATGCCATTACTGTGTATCTCCATCTTCTGTTGTAATATGCCTTCTTGGACCATTTGCTCAAACCAAAGCTTTCCTCAGCCATGACAATGCACACTGTAGTATTCTTATGACTTGTTTGGTGCAATCACCTACAAATTCTATTATTTTACTTCTCATGTATGTACCACTTCTTTTCTTAGCTAGTTCTTAAAAGAATACATTTAAGGGTAAGAAACATATTTTATTACCTCTGATTTTCTCTCAATAGCTAACACCGTGTAAGGTTCAGAGTATGTTACTAATCAGCATTTGTTACCTATAAATTGTGCTTGTACTTCACCCAACATCACTTCCTCTTCACCTCAACATGCACACATGTATTATGTAAAGTTGATAGAAAACGTATATAGGAGCAGGAAGCAAATACAGAGTTTGGGGTTTTACAGTAAGGAAGAGATGAACAAATTTTAAATTTGAATCGTAGCCACACTATTTATTTTACTTTTTGACCAGTGGAAGTTTCTTAACCTCTCAGCCTCAGTTTCCTAAGGAATAATAACATCTACCAAAAAAGCTGCTGGAAAAATTAAGTAATCATGTGCAAAGTATCCAATGCCCAATAGGAATGTAATAAAAGTTAGTTTTCTTCTTTACACAACATTCATAAGAGCTTCAAAAATTTTAGAGAAGCAACATTAAATCAAACTCTTCCGAAAGAAATCTAGGGATGGAGAGTTGTTCTTTATTTTTTATGTGTGAGGTGGCCTGAATGGGGACACTAGAAGTTGGGCATGAGCCCTTTACTCAGCTCTGCCAACTGTGGTTGTATAGGAAGGTGAGATCTTGGTGCTGATATATCATTTTCCAAGATGCACTGGAAATTAAACATTGTGAAGGACAAAATATGTGCATGGACCAGATTCAGCCCAAGAATCATTAGTTTATAACCTACAAAATAGTGGGTTAAGTGTCTTGACCTGGATCATTCCATATGAAATTGTACATGAAAGGGTTAGACTACCTTTAAGTTCTGAAAGTATGGCCCCCTTTCACTAGGACTAGATGCCACATAAGCCAAGGAAATGCTACAAGCACTTACTGTGTACACAACTAGGCAGACAGCTGGTCTGTCAGTTATTTTTCAAATATTATTTTGTTATTGGGGTATCATTTTAAATTGGTCATTTTTAACTGCTTTAACTTACTTCTAATAATACATTGTTGGTGTGCCTTTATCTATTCAGTTAGATGTGGCTCATTTCACAATATCTACTTTGGTGTTTACGTGTAGCATGTCCAACAGAACCTTCTGTGATGATGGAAATGTTCTACATATATGCTGTCCAATATGGTTGTTAAGTATCTTAGATGTGACCACTGTGAGAGAGAAACTGAATTTTAAATTTTATTTAATTTTAATTAATATAAACTATTAAAATTTAAATAGTGCCATGTGGCTATGGTTATCATTAGGAAGCACAGGGTTATAGTATCTCTAAGTTATACAATTTATGTTTGTTGGTTATAAAGTGGTACACAATATAATTTTATTCATAAGTACAGTTTGACCAATAAAAAAGTTCACATATGAATGAGTCATACTTATTCTATCTGCTAAAGCAGATAAAGATAATTCCCTAAAAATCTGCTTGTAAAGCAACATTTAAGTAGCCATGTGTGCCTGCAAACTTGAGCTATTTAAATGATTTACAATATCCTATCAAAGTTATTGTATTTAGATTATTTTCTTAAATTTTAAAGAATTTTATTCATACAACAAATATGCAACCACTTACATAACCCACATGTCAGTTGGCTTTGTGATAGATGTTTGGTTACTATTGTTACATATAGACAAATCCTGAAAAGACCTCATGACTTTATGGAGCTTTTAGGTTAGTGGATATGTGTAAGTTTATATTTTCTATAATATAAATATATATTATTCTGCCAAATATTAACTACTCAGTCATATATCAATCTTTCAATTACTAAATTTTTAAAGGATTTTTTAATTTTAAAAAGCAAAACAGAAAAAAGGATAGAAATAATGCAGAATTTAAAAAAAAGTAAGAAATCAACACTAGTTAAGATATTACATATTATTATCCTAGAAGTAGTTGTTCATGTCACAAAATCTAGGCATAAAAAATGATCAAACAATCCAACAATGACAGCACAAACTGTTCTTTTTGATGAACTAACAGAGATTAGTAGTATCATTATCTATCTTGACACATATACAGTTACATGTGTATACCAACATACATATAATCTTTTCCTTTCTTCCATTTCTCTTTTCCCCTATCTCAGTTGTTCTTCCCTTTTGATCAATTACTAAATTATTGGAGTATTTTTTTCTTACTAGAGGGATGGAATGGTTGAGGTAAGAGAACATGGATAAATGACTACACTAAATGACCATGATGATCCCTAAGCATTAACAGTTAAATACAACAATTTTGTCATTTATAAGAATGAACACATAAGTAATCTTCAGGTCTTTTACTTATAAAGGGAAAGAATTCTTACCTAGGGTGACTTTGTTCTCAACATTCTCCTTCCTGATTTCCTGGTACAGGTCTCTGTGAACAGGGATCTGATGCACAGTCTTTTTGTGGGAAAAACCTCTTATCGCACGGACATCTTTTACTGGTTCCTGTAACAACACTAACACCAATGACTACCAAGAAAATCCAGGGGGCCTTAAAAGATGAAAGGTGATGGAAAAACCAGAGAAGGGCCTTACAGAAGAACTGAAACTAAGGAGCCAAGTGTGTATTGTGTATCACATGAAGCAGAAGATACAGTAAAGAATTGTAAGATGAGATGAGACAGGAGAGATGGTACAGCAAGCAGTACCATTACTCAGAAGAGTAGGTACAATGTTTTCTGGAAAACAAGGGGAAAGATGTCTCTTGGATGGAGTACAAAACTTTGAAGACAGAGAAGGCGCAGGAAATCATTGTGCTTGTGCATCCTTGGAAGGAAGAAGGTCAGAGAAGACAATCACAATTTACCTGGGACCTAGGAGGAAGATGTGTGGTTGTCACCTCCTGGTCTATGGTGCTCCATTCATCAGCAGGGGTAGGAACCCAGGGAGAAGACCGAGCTATAAAAAAAGAAAGAAATAATTAGTATTCTGAGTTGTGGTCCTGTCATTCATGCTTTCATTTTTGTAAGAAATAAAATGTATTAAAGTCAACTGATATAAACTGATTATTTTTCAATGAATTCAGAACAATGCCCCAAATTGCACCATCCTAAAGTCAGGCTAATGAACTCAAATGGTTTTATGGGGTAGGTAGGCAGGTAAAGTACCTGACAGATGGAGCCTGGCTGGAACTGGAGAGCACATGCCCCATTGAAGAGGCATAGCCAAAGTTTCACTTATGTTTCCATGTGACACTGTGGCACTTGTAGGGTCAGAGTTTACACTTTTCTCCAAGGGACACCAGAAATCTATACTTTTATGAAATCTCAAATCTTAAACCTTGAAAACTAAAAGCAAAACAAAATATCCAAAGAAAAACAAGTGAACTAAAACAAATCTGGTTTGGTGTGAAAATTAGCAGTTTGCAAACTTTAGTGTAAGTTAAGTTTCTATGAATGACAACAGCCACAAAGAACTTAGCAAACACAGATACACAATAGTGGACAAATGCAGGCAAATATCCCTCTAAGCGGAAAGAAGATACAAAGCTTTTATATAGCATTTTTTTTTTTTGCACTGAGAATCGAACTCACAACCTTGCACTTTCCAGGAAGGTTCTGCGCTACTGAACTTTATCCCTAGCTACATAGCTTATTTGTGGTCTTTCCCCCTCAAACTCACTACTAGGGAAAACTTCAAGAATAACTATCATAGAGAAAAAGACAGGGAGGGGAAGGGAAGTAAAAATGATTAAGATGTAGTATGTACATGTAGCACTTCCTCAAGAAAAACATAATTACTATATATTGCATACTGTACTAATAAAAGGAAATAAACAGAGTAACTATCACTTGTCACCAAGAACTGAAAAGTTACACCACTAATTTCTACAGAAAAAAGTCAAATCATTTCCCTGGAAACATATTTCTTGAAATATATAGCTGAAATCATAGATCTTTAGAATGAACTTACTATTCTGAGATATCTGTATCTCAAATTTTCTATCCTTCATGCCTCAATCAGTATCTCAACAGAAAACCTATTTCACTTTAAAAATTCCTTATCACCTTGAAATAGTAAAAGCCAAAAATAGTACAAATAGGTATTTGCTAGACTAAACCTATTACCAAGTTACTGGAGCCACCTGATCCATGCGATCAAGTAAGCTTTGATGCTAATGAGTAAACTCTGAATAATTCAGACACTACCAGTGTTTGTAATGCATTCTATTGTGCACAATAAGAACATAATATGGGGAAGGTATAAAGGTGGAGTATAAAGGGATAGCGAATCATCTCTTGATGAATGAGTGTGTAAGTTAGGCAGAGTTGAAGATTAAAAATTTTTTGTTATAGGAAGAAGGAAATTCATATACATTGAGCATTATTATGGACAGGCCACTTTATACTGTCTCACTAAATCTATATGAACAATTTGCTATTTTCCTTTTACAGATGAGAAAATGGAAAGTTTGAGGAGTTAAGTAACCTGACCAAGGTTACACAGATAAAAATGGAACAGGGTTCTAAGGCCCATGACCTGAACCTCTATGCATTCATGCTGTTTTTCCTATTTCTTGCCCAAGATCAGACATAAGGGGCAGAGAAAAGACAGTCTTTTGAATGTAGATCCTGGGATCTTTCCATTCAAGAGACGGAGAGATAACTGAACTGGTAAGGACACTGTGATCCATTTCCTTGTATTTAACTGGATCTATTCATGCTCAGGGCAGCTATAAACATCTCTGTTAAGTCTTATTGTTTAATTCCTCTCAAATCCATTTTGTGATGCCTTAACTTTTGAGTCGATATTGAGACATACATATCTTGGTTCCCTTTCCAAACGGTTTTTCAAGTTTTTTATAATCAGCTAAGAGCACATAGGCTTAGGACAGAACTGAAAACACATTCTGACCAACAGAATGGACATTTTAAAACAATATTAAAAGATTCAAGGTTAGCCTGGGCAATCTAGGTTTCCCACTATCATCTTTAAGACCTTTTTCTACTTAGGTTGCACGTTCCCAACTTTGGAAGCTAATGAAACTTGTCTTCTCAACTAATTTATTTTCAAATACATATCAAGGGAACTCTACACTGAGTAAGTTACAGTGTCACAATCTAAGTCCGCCATGGTCTCTGTACAGGTCATGCTCTAAGCGCTTCTCACCATTCCTGGGTAAGGGCCGATGCTCTCTCTTTTGATTCAGCTGTTCCTGGTGTCCTGGGTGGAGGCTTCCAGCTTCCTTCCGAGACACTACTCTGGGTTGAGTCTCCATCTGCTCCCGCTGAAAGTCTGCTATCTCCCATACTGTTCCAAGCGGGGCTTGCTTCTCCGAGTGTACAGGACTGCTGACCTGGGAAACAAAGTTGATACCATCAAGGGGGAGGGAAAGAGATCTAAATCAGGGTCATATTCTCCCAAGAATGATATTCAAGAAGAACAGAAGATGTGAGAAGGACTCAGCATTTCAGTCCATTCCCAATGGAATTGCACAAAGGTGTTAGGCTTGCCAACTAGGAGTTCACATATAAAGAAACAAATCACTGTGGTTTAGCTCAGTGGCACAAGTGCCTGCCTGGCAAGTGCAAGGTCATGAATTTGAACCGGGGTACCAAAGCAACAACAACAACACCCCAAAAACAAGAGGGAGGTTTTTATTGCTTTGAGTGAGAAAAATCTGTCAGCAGTGAAACACAGAGTTCCCTTGTTACTAGAATAGACATTTGACTTGTGAAGTCATTTTTAGGTTCACAGAAAAGTTTTGAGAATGTGAACACACTCAGCAGTGAGACGAAAAGTTACAAAATTATTCCCCACATCAATTACTTTCCAATACCGCAACCTGCTGATAGATCTTTACACAGTGCAAATCTTGCGTGAGGAAGATAAAAACCTGGCAAAGAGTATGGTACTTCACTAGGTTAATGAAGTGTTGAAAGTCATTAGCAGAACATGCAATGCCACTAAGAAATAAAGATCTAGAAGTTAAATCGGAAAAGAGTGATAAGACCATGGCACTGAGAGAACTTCAAAAACAAAGTGGAATATTAAAGGATTAGAGCAGACTGGGATAACTGACGAGGCTTTTTTATTAGATAAAAATAGCCCTCTTTAGGATCAAGTTGCACAATTCAAACCCTGGGAGGCATAACCATATTACTCTCTCATATAATTTTGCTGCAAGTATTATGTCAAAGAGTAAAACAAGTATTTAGATATACAATGTTTAGTTTCATTTATAAGACAATGTTTTGGCCAAAGTTATTTCTGTTTAAAATGAAGTGCTGATTCTCTTTTAAGTATATTCACTTTAGGAGCCTTTTATTAGTGTCATTTATTCTTCCTTCAAAAGTGTTTGTTTTTATAATGCATCATTGCTCACCTGCCTTTCCTACCTTCTTTTTAAAATATGAAAATCTCAAAAGTCCTTTCTCACCTGCTGTCTCAGTCTTCCAGTCTCTTTCTCCAAATGGACTACTAGGGCCACTGCCTCCTCTCCGCTTTCTGGACACTGCCTCTGGGCCCAAGCCTGAATCTTCTTGGGTAAAATGGTAAGAAATTGCTCAATCACCAACAGCTCAAGCATCTGTTCTTTAGAACGCGATTCAGGTTTCAACCACCGGCAGCAAAGTTCCCAGAGTTTACTGAAAGCTTCATGGGGTCCAGTTACATCCTCGTAACAGAACTGCCTGAAGCATTTGCGAAAGGTCTCACACTCAGTGCTCTCCAATCCTTCCACAAAGTGCTCTGACGCCCATTCGGGGTCCTTTTCTACCTTCATTATTACACACTCCTCCACCTCCAGGGGAATGCTGACGTGGGAGTCCAGGACTGCAGCCATGCTCCAAAGAGGGTGGTTGTGGTCAAACTCAAGTCGAGCTCAAAGTGGGGTTCTGAGTCTAATGTTTCTGAAAGCGTGGAAGGTAATGAGGTTAAAAAAACCGCAAACAAACCCAAAACCTCAGCTCAGCAGTTTTAGCAGAAATAGTACTTCAGGCTGATTAACCAAATCTATCGTAGGCCCTTGAGAAGGTGAATGAGTACCCCAAATCCAAAAACCTGGCCTCGTCTCCAAACAAGATGTATCCCGGCAATGTGGCTTTCGGAGTGCATCCCTCTTAGTGCAATGTTGAAACCGAGGGGGTGTGGGGGGCTCCAGACCCGGAGCAAAGCAGGCAGACAGAGGAAAGATGGGCGGGGACTACCGCGGGCCTGAGGGGGTGTGTCCGCCAACCTCACGGCCTGCTCCTCTAGGGACGAGGGGGCGAGGCGGCGAGTAGGCGGGGCGGATGCGCGGGCTCCTCTCGGCCCCACGCCCTTGGCACCTCAGCCTCCAGGCCGCTGAAGTGTCTAGTCGGGTCCGGGAGGTTTCCTAGACCCGTGCCGGGCTCCTTCAGGCCCACGGCAGCCGTGGCAGTCCTCAAGAAGCCTTCGCAAGCTGAGGAAACGTCTTGAAGTGATTCCGCTCGGAGGGATGAAAAGCCGCTGGACTAAGCAAAGCTTTACAGGGGAGGTTCCTGGCTCCCGGGGCGCTGCGTCCTCGGCTGGGCCCGCTGAGAGCGCGGGGGTCTCTGGGAGCTGCAGCTACGCATGCGCGCCGCGGGCCCCGCGCGAGGCTTCCTTGTGGGCGAGGGGCTGGGGGAAGGGGCTTCGTGGGTGATTCTCGCGAGAGTGCTCCGCACTGGGCTCCCGCCGAGGAACTTTGCGCAAGAGGAGGGCTGCGAAAGGACAGTGTACGTAGCAGAAGGACAGCGTAGAGGCTTGAGCAGTGGTTCCCTCAGAACTGGGAAATGGCAGGGTACTGGGATGGAGGACGCAGGCAGCGGGGACTCCTTTGTCCTGCGGAGGAATTTTTGTTGCCACGCGCAGCACGTTTCCGGCTTCGGCAGCTCGCATTTCTTCGGCAGCTCCTGTTTCTTCTACTGGCAGTCGGGGGTTGGGTGTCTGAACCTTGCAAGAGAGACATGGAGCGGCGAGGGTCTGTCCCTGCAGAAGGACTGTAACGGGTGACCCAGCCCAGCCTTCGTGCGAGGCCATTCCTGTTCACTTTGGCTAGTCAGGGTCAAAAGAGATTTTCCAGTCAGGGACCCGGTGAGCTACACAGCCACTCCTGTCCTGGTGCTGTCCTGATGTCCTGTCTTTCCTAAGATCATTGTTTCAGGGAGTAGGTAGCCTGTTAGAAAACAGTGTGGTGACTTATTTCTCAGAAAAGTTTAGAATTCAGTGTGCAAATTCCAGCACCAAGAGGCTCTGAGTACAGTGTATCTAGCAGCTGTTAGGTGAGAGAGTCAGAGAGAATCCATGGGGCACGTAGTAGGCACCGGGGGTTGTATCAAAGTCATTATATAGCTTTCACTTGCATGCAACATGGTGATAGGTGGTGAGCAAACCTAGGGTTCTTTGTTGTTTTTTTTCAGTCTGGTGGCAGAAGTAATCATTAACCAAATAAACCATGAAGTAATGTGCAGAGGTAATCATGATGGGTACTAGTAAGGAGAAAAATGGATTTGAACCAGCGAGGAGGTCTGGGAAGATTTCTTTGAAGAAGTGTTGCCAGAGACTGAGATCCAAATGTAAAAGTAAGCACTAATTAGGGAAAGCAGAATCCTCACAGAAATCCTATGAGGGAGATATGATTACTTCTGTTTTAGAGTTGAGGATATTGAAACCTCAGCAAGGTCAATTAAGTTTCCAAGATTACTGCAAATTAAATGATAACCCAGAATTCAGATTCAGGTAAGAATAGGATCTTTTATATACTCCTTGGTCTATTTGGTGGGCCTAGGGGAAATGCAGTATTATGGTACAAAGACATTAGGAAACACTAGTCACAAGTTGAAGCATTCAGAATTTAGGCAAATTCATAAATTGAAGTAAAGGCAGAACATTGGGCATGGTGCTGACTAGTAAAATGGAAGTTCTATTCCAATGGATGAAGGAAGCAGCCATTAGTTCCACCCTCTTTGTTCATGCAGGAATATGGACAGAGATGTGCCAGATCTTTCAGTTGTTTAAAAGTTGACAAGTCTTTTTTGAGGGGGCTATCATCACACTTAAATAATCGGAAAATACATTTATCTGTCTTCCATGACATGTACTACCAATGAGGGAAATCCCTTGGTGCCGAATCAAAGATTTTCAGGAATTATTATCATGTTTTGGTGGACTCTTAGTAGCATATACTGATTTTTATGTATAGCTTTAATGGGAAATTTCAAACATAAAAAATATAATTAACTCCTCTTCCTGACCTCCAGCTTTAACAATTAGTGACTCATGGCCAGTCTTGTTTTCCCTATAACTCTACCCACACCCCTGGCCACAGATTCTTTTGAAGCAAACCCTGAACATCAGATTTAACTGTCAGAAAGTACTAAACATAACTTCAGTATCATTATAAACCCTCTTCAATTTTTTCAACAGTTTTTTAATACTTTAAATAATAGCTTATTTGGTTGAATGAAGATATGTAAGGGAAGAAAAGGGTCATAGACGCAGGGCAGATTAAAAAAAAACAGATGTCCTGCATAATTGTTAATGAACATTTAGTTCCATTTACATTTAGTTCTGCATTAGTAGCAGAAAAGCAGATTGTTGAAAAATTATAGTGAATCCTTACAGATCAATAAATGAAGCAAGTCAAGATATTATCCTGAGTTGATTCAAACCCAGAGGCACTATCTTCCTATGATCCCAAGAAGGGCATTCACACCAGTGTCGTCCCCCCCAAAAACATCTGTTAGCACAGCTGTCATTTTACAAGGAACCTTAGAGCAAAGTTTCCTTCCACTTTCCTCTGTCCATGGTGCTGATGGAATACACCTTTGGCAACCAATTCGAATAGCTAACCTGGTTTGGGATTTAGTATAGGGTTGCCATAAACACGAACATATACGATGCAAGAAGTACTATCTATACTTGTGCTAAGTTAAAAAAACCCCAAAAATCAATTAGTAGAAAATTTTCTACTAATACCAGTTGCTTCTCATTTGTTTTATGCTCTGAAAGTCCAATGAATTTCTTTAAGAATTGAAAGGTAGTAGTGCAGAGTTTTTGTATGTGTTAGGTAGTATTAGTACTTTAAATATGATTTCTTGGTCAAGGTAATTAATTGCTGTGATATTTCATTTCTCACATTAAAAATCACTGGCTCACTAGTAACAGTCATATTGCTGTCAGAATAAATGTTAAAATATCCCAGTTCTTTTGACCCCACAGAGTGATACAATAATGAAAAATACTCAACTCCTCTCTCCGTGTGTGTATATGTGTGTGTGTGTCTGTTCCTGAGAATCAAAACCAGGACCTTTTGCATGCTAGGCCAGCACTGCACTGCTAAATTATACCTTTAGGTCTCAAATGTTTATCAATATGAATATATAGTGCTACACTAAATTTTTTTGTTGCCTATCTCTATAAAGTAGTGTGTTAGATATCAGTGGTTTAAATAGATATAAAGGTTTAACATTTTTATTTAAATATTAATGGTGTTAACAGTAAAATGGAGAAAATTAACCAGCATTGTCATACATTAGAATGAAGGTGATAGAGGTGTGCATGAAGGTCTATGACAGCACAGTGTAATAGCCCCTCTAACTATCAGAAGTACTTCCTTCATGGGTACTTTGAAGAATGCTTAACAGGAAGGGGAAACAGAAAGATGTTCGAAATATATGATTTAAGTGATATTTTTGTGTGGTGGTCTGAGGTTGAGTGTATTGAGAACATAGCATGAGTGAAAGAAGCGGCAGAAGATGGAGTTGTACACACAGATAAGAGAGAACTTGGGCTTTCTACTAAGGATTTGGACTTGTAATGAAGGCAATTGAAAGAATATTTATTGCCACAGGAGGACAAGGTCAATCTCTGTCTCTGGGAAAAAAGTTCTTCCCATGTAAACTCCTTGGGGTAGAGTAACTGTGGAAATAGTAGCATTCTGAGAGAGTCTTTGAAATATATGAGATTTGAGTAAGATAATTGCTAGGGTCTATTAATTTTTATTTATTAAGCCATTGCTTTCATCTAAAGAAGCTAGTTATATGTCTTGTAAGGTGCTAAGTACTGAGGACACAGTAGTGATACCTGATTCTTGTCCTTAAGGCACTTATGTTCTAGTGGAGATTGGAGAATGGCTGCAGTACAACCAAGTGCACAAATAAATAGGAGAATTTCAAGTTATTATAAATGCTAAGAAGAGATGAGGGTGATGATACACACCCCACACATGGACAGCAATTACTTTGGAAAGTTTGATGAGTAAAATTTTCTAAGGTTTGATATTTGAGCTAATGTCTGAAGATGATAAGGAGTCATATGTTTGGAAAGTTTGTGGCAGAATGTTCCTGGAAGGGAAAATAAATAAAGGCCCCAATGTAGAAAACTGTGAACTATCCTGCAATTTGAAAGATTACCATGGCTATAACAAAATGAGCAAGGGGAGGGCTGGGGGTATAGCTCAGTGGTAACAGCCCCTGCCTGGCAAGCATGAGGTTGTGAGTTTGATCCCTGTTACCATAAGAAGGAGAAGGAGAAGAAAAAAAGAAAGAAGTAGAGGAAGAGGAGGAAGAAGAAGAGGCAGAGGAGGAGAAGGAAGAAGAAAAAAGAATGAGCAAGAGGAGAAATGGGGCTATAGTAAATTCCATGGTCAAGTAATTGTTAGACCATGTGGAACAAGCCTTAGGTAGAGGCTTCTAATTGATTCTAAAAATGGAGACATAAAGATTTTAAGCTAGTGAGTGAAATAATCTGGTTTGTACTTTAACAGAATTTCTCTGGATAATGTTGAGATTGAATTGGAGGAGTACAAGAGTAAAGGAAGAGTACCTTGTTATAGGCCTATGAGTTTAGTTCTAGCAAGAGATAATGACGGCTTGGACATGGGTGTGGTAGTAGAGGTGGAGAGAAGTGAATTTTTTCAGTATATTTTAGATGTAGAATTGTCAGGACTTGTACCAGTTTGGCAGTGGAGCATAAGAGAAATAGAGACATTGAAGATGGCTCTCAGGTTTTTGATTTAAACAACTGGGTTGATTTGGGTTGATGGTACTGTGTGTTTTGATATAAGAAGAACTGGTAAGGTCCTGTCTATAGGGTTGAGATGGAGTGGTATTGGGAAAAATAATTTTATTTTTGGCACAGTAATTTTCAGATCTTTATTAGATGTATGAGTGTCAAGTCATTGGAGAGATCAGGGGTGAAGATACAAATCTTGAAGTCATCAGTGTATATTTAAAGCCCTTATACTTGATAAAGACATATTGGAAGACAGAATGGAATTAGAAAGGAAGAGAAACCAAGTCCATGTCCTAGAGCACCCCATCAATTAGACAATAGGAGAACATAATTGTAGTTCAGTTGTGTTCTCACAAAATTAGTACATTGAAGTCATAAGCTAGTGTGCATCAGACTATGAATTTAGAGGGTCATTGCAATATAGTTGGTTAAAAATAAAGTCATACTGGGATAGGATGGAACTTAATCTAATATGACTAGTGTCTTTATAAAAAGATGAAATTTTGACAAAGGAACATAGGGAGAGTTCCAGGTGAACATCCCAGGGGATTAAGAGGGAGCATAAACCTTCTGTTACCTTCATCTTGGACTTCTGTGTTGCAGAATGTGAAATGATAAGCTTTCTAGGAAGTTATTCCATCACTTTTAATGACAGCCCTCATAAACTGACATTAGACATTAGTATATAAAACTAAGTAAAGGACATCAGAGAAGTTTAAAAAGAACTCACCAGAGTGAAAGTCATGATAGTCAAGTATTATGTGAGAGAAGTGGCTTTTTTAGGTGGCTAAGAGATTAAGAGGCTATGGAAGGAACTTTAGTTCAGACTTTATATTTGGAGATCCTTGTCTCCCTCCACCCTCATATTTGCAGTTGACATCTCATACTCACCTATTACCCATAATTGTGATTATAATCTCTTCTATCTAGTTGTTAGAAGGGACTGGCTGACTTCTGGTAGACTGAACTGATAGGTTGTCTTTTGGTTTTTGTGGTTCCTGTCTTTCTTGGGGTTTGCAAGATACTTGTGTCTTATGCTTTCTTCCTTTGTGTCCATAGTTACTACTTTATCCTAGGGGAAAATACCTCTGCATCATCAGAGTCTCAATGGATAGACTAACTAATTGAATTTCTCTGAACTCCATTCTCCAGTTACTATATTCACCATTGGTATCTACTGCTTCCTGTTCCAAATAGACTACCTCCTAGAACCATTCACTTTCACAGCTAATCCCCTCCTACACATATTTCTAGTTCATTTTCTTCTGCTCAGAATTTATGGTGCATTGCTTTATATTTTCTTAATTTTCTTCTATACTGTGTATTACTTAGCAAGAGTTTGGATTGTTCCTTGGAATTTTAACTGGGAGTGGGGGAGGTAGGCACATGTATATGTTCTGACACCTTGATTTTATGCTCTGATATATTACTTTTCTTTGGAATAACATTGATTCCAACATGTTTGTGTGTGGTCACCAGGGACTCGTAAGAATTTACTGGTGTACCTCCTTGGACATTTCTTCCAAACTGTACTTTTTAAAATCTGTATCACTACTGGTAACTCCTAATAGATGTGCTGTATATTTTATTATCCTAATAGATATTTTATTTGCTGTGTACATATTATAGTTGGTATTACAGATAAATGTGATATAGGGTCTCTGTTCTCAAGGAGTTTATGATCTATTTGGGAAAAAAGGTATTCATTTGAGGAAAGCTACATAATAATACATAAATTGAGAAGTGCAAAGTTTTTATTGATCAGGACTATTTCTGTTGCAAATGAAGAAATCTGGCTTATATTATCAAATTAATTAAAAATAATGTCTGATATATTCTAGTGTCTAGGACAGTCCTTGACATAGAGTAGGTGCTTCCATAAGTATTTGTTGAATGAGAAGATTAATGACATTTTTTGTCTCATATAATTTAACTGTCCAGGGAAAGTTTAGGATTAGGCATATTGTGTCTATCTAGATGATATCCTCAGGCATCTCATTGTCACCTATATCTTTTCTCTGTTTTCTTGTAAATCAGCCTTATTTTTACTGTGTTCTTTTTGTATGGAAGCTTCTGGTCTTTTGAAAGAGAGTATAGTCTTCCAGCCTCATAAGTTTCAGCAGAAGTCTTGGGACTGACATTTATTGGATTGACTTGGGTCAAGTGGCCATTGTCAAATCATCTATTGTGACCAATCAAATTGTATTACTTGATTCATTGGGCCTGGGTCACATGTCCTCTCTGGAGCTGATGTGTGACCGACTTCTGAGCCATGTGGATTGTAAGTTTGGAAGAGATTTTAAATTTTTTCAAAGAAAAATCAGGTAGGTGTTACTATCAGAAGAATAGATTAGGGATGCTCTATAGGTAAGATCAAGCAATGTTGTCCTACAAGGCCCTTGGATAAGAGATGTCATAAGATAGTATATATTTAATAACTGTATCAGGTGATGAGAAATATTTGGTAATGAGAAATATTAGAATGTTTGGAAATGACCAAAGAAAACTTGATGGGGGATATTAAAATTGCTTAACCTCAGGGAATGAGCAGGAATAAATAAAAGAAAATTTAAAAGTAGCTAGGACTGGAATACTTTCCATGAACAAAGGTGACCTGAATGGATAGTTGGTGAATGTAGGGAAGTTAGATGTAGCAACTTTGTCTTGATCTCCATCCTTCCATCCTTTGTTAATAAGTGTTTCAGTCTTCTTTATTGATTCCTTTTATGTATATGAATTCTCACATTTTTTAGAGGAAGGTACCTAAAAACCATCAGACTCATATGGTTAATATTGACCAACTCCTAGGAGAGTTCTGGTGCAGTGTCATGCTAAAAGACCCTATTTGCACCAGGAGAGAAGTTATGGAGGCGGGATGGTGGAAATGAGGGGACAGAGAACAAGACTTTGCTCAACTACGATGGGATAAAGGGGCTATCTACTCAGGTAAGAGCAATGGGTTTCATATTTCAACACCAGAACCTCAGGCTTGGGTACTATGATACTTTATGTAGATATTGCTACAGCTCTCATAAAGTCTTGGAAACAGAAAATGGCAAATGATTATCTTGGCCAGGTGTGTCTGGGTTCGAGTCTGTGACTCACTCATTCTTTTACTGTTGGCTAAGGACTGAAACAAACAGGAAGGGTAATCAACTTCTGAGTTGAACAAACTTCTTTCTCTTTTTGCTGAGCTCATGGGTTTATTTGAAAGGTTTAGTATCAATCTTGGGATTCAAATCTTTAGATTGAAACTCTAGTCTCCCTTTTGTAAACATGTCAAATAGGACCAAGTGGCCCTTTGCACTGTCTTGTTTCTCTGGGAGTCAGGGTTACAGCTATGTCTTTGTGTATGTGACTGATTGTGTGAGCATCTCTGGAGTGTGGGTAAGTCTCAGAGAGTAGGTACTTAACTCTACCTAAGCTAGGTATTCTGAGAATGGGCTGGGCGGGGGTCATTTCCCAAGTGAGGTATGATTGGCAGTTTTTGATGGTTGCTGAGAACATAGTTTCTACTGGAGCTGATGACTAGTCTGCTAGCTTTCCATAAAGACAGTCTGCCTGAGAATGGGATCCATTCCTGAGGAGAATACAAAGGAAAATCAGAAAAGGTACTGTAGAGTTCTGAAGTGATTGAACCTCTAGATCCATCTGTACCCCAAGCCTGAAAATTAAATTCCCTTGCTTTAAGCCACTGTGAATTTAATTTCTACTTGCAACCCATACAGTTCTGTGTAATATACTACATATGTACTTTGTATATTACCTCTGTTGACTTAGAAACTAACACATTGTATTTTACAGATGAGGAAATGGAGGCACAGGTAATTTGCATGGACTTCTGGGGTCATCCATGAAATAAGCTAGGATTGGACATGAGGTTCATCTGAAATCTAAAGAAAGTACTTAGCAGAAAACTTAAAACTATTTTGAGGTTTGGTGTCTCCAAGGAGCCTGTTACCTGTGATTAAAAATCTATAGAGATGCTGTGTCTCAGCTGCTTGATTCCAGAATTGACTTAGTAACTTGTCATTTATAGTCTGAACTTGCAGTTTATGGTTTTTTGATAATTTTGTTTTTCCTGCCATTTTGCTAATGCAGCTTTGTGAGTAAACATTGCCTGTAATTTAAATCTGCCACTCTAATGAAATATACACATGTACTTCCTCAGAACAGTTCACAGCTCTGATTAATTACATGTGTAAAGTATAGTGTTTACAGGAAATCAGCAGGTGGCAATTACCAGTTTGGAAATTAGCTGGGAAACACAACTGGAACTGCTGCCTCAGGGTGGAAACATGGAAAGAACCAACAACATGACAAATCTCCTTGGAGCTAGAAATGAGGGGTTAGGAGTGAGGGCTGCTGAGCATACAGCACTTGATGGGAGTCACCTGGCATGATCATAGACTATTTGCCACCTCTTCCTTTTCTTCCCAGTACTCAAGAAACAATCTTTTGTTAGAGATAGAAATAGCTGCCCGACAGCTATTTAGAGCAGCCTTGATAAAATACTTGGACCTCAGTCTGAACACAGGCATACACCTGTATTGAACTGATTTGTCTACTGGATGGTAAACAGCTCCATCTTGAGTCCTCTGAATGACACTTAATTGTTATCCTTCCTTGATAATCTCCTAGCACTTCAGGATGCAGTAATCAAAATATTAAAGCCTCAAAAAATATATGAAAAAATGTTCAACACCATTGGTCATTTGAGAGATGCAAATTAAAACAACACTGAGATTCTGTATCACTCCAGAAACAATGGCTATCATCAAAAAATCAGCCACTAGCAAAGGCTGGCTCATCTGTGGGAAAAAACGAAACTTCTCTATAGTTGATGGGAGTGTAGACTGGTGCAACCACTGTAGAAATCAATATGGAGATTCCTCAGAAAACCTAGGATTAGTGGTCCCATTTGACCCAGCTATTTCCCTTCTGGGTATCTTCCCAGAAGAATTAAAAACATCATACCACAGAGATTTTTGTGCACTCATGTTTACAGTAGCAATACCTAAATCTTGGAGATAACCCAAATGCTCGTCAATCGAGGGATGGGTAAAAAAGATGTGGTCTTTTTATATAATGGAGTACTACTCAGCCATAAAGGAGGATAAACTTGAGACTTTTATAGGTAAATGGATGCAACTGGAGACCATCCTCATAAGTAAAATAAATCAGACTCACATGTGTAAACACTGTATGGTATCCCTGGTATGAGGAACAAAGAATAATTAAGGTTTAAAATGTACAGTAGATACTGTGAAATGGGAAGAAATTGTTCAAAACAACAAAGGAACTAGGATGGGAGAAAAGGGAAAGGAAGGAAGGGAAAAGGGAAAAAACAAAATGGAAGGTAGTTATGCTACTAGTTACTCTTAGTTCGTTGAAAAGTAAGGTTTGTGCTAATATCGTTTGGAGAAATTTTTATGCCCATATCTTGCACTCTGGCTAACTACTTTAAAGATAACAATACTCCATGTATTAACTATTGTTATTCTCTTATTATTTTGTTATGAAATTTTATTTTACCCTTTTCCTATATAAAACAAAACAAAATAAACCCCATCAAATGTTAAAGTCTCAGTTCTGATCCAGTGCTAAGTCCAGGGTCCATTCTGATTGGTCTTTGTGCCCATTGTTGAATATTGAGAATATTATTCTTAGGACTATCAGTGTCCACAGCAGACAGCAGAAACAAGAAGAGCATCCTAGAAGGAGCCAGAAGAAGAAACCGTGCCTAGTTCTCAGTCCTGGCCTGTACACTGGAAATACCACTGGGAGCTTTTTACAAAATATATACACTTGGAAAACACCCACATAGATTTGGAGTGAGGCCCAATCATTAGAATCTGTCTGTCTGCCTATCAATCATCCAGCCACCATCTGCCTCCCTATCTATCTATCTGTCTATCCTGAAGCTCCATAGATGATTTTAATATGCCTTTAAGATCCACTAAAGTTTTCTAAATTTCAGCTTTCCATGTAATGAGTGACAGTGTCCATGTCATGGGATTTAATGAAATAACATACTTAAGGATTTAAGCACAGAGTATGGGACATGACTTCATGAAAGCAGTTTTATTTTCTTTTAATTACTATCTTGATTACTTTTCTCTCATTGCTGAGACAAAACATCAATGCCCAAAATGAAAGAAGGGAAGGTTTCTTTAGCTTATAGTTTTTGGAGGTTTCAGTCCATACTCAACTAGCCCCAAGGCAGTGTGGTGTGGCCAAAGGGCAACTTTTT
The DNA here is from genome assembly GCA_004027295.1 of Dolichotis patagonum. Lineage (NCBI taxonomy): Eukaryota > Metazoa > Chordata > Mammalia > Rodentia > Caviidae > Dolichotis > Dolichotis patagonum. The sequence continues at coordinate 1,052 of PVJX010022243.1, read as the reverse complement.
GTGGCTTCATAGTGGCTGCAAGCAATGAGAGAAAAGAAGAAAAGGGAAAAACATGCCTCCTTTCCTCTTTTATACTGTATATTGGCTACTGGCCCCTGAGTGGGTGCAGCACTCACACTGCCAGTACCAGTGCTAGATAAAAAGCCAGTCACAAACTGCAGCCTTAGAAAGGCCTCCCTCCCATGGCCCATGAGGCTTTGAGGGGGGACATTTAAATACAAACCATAGCAATCACATAGGTAACAAGTAAATTCATTCTAGGGATCAACAATTCAAATATATAGAAATGGAGTAAAAAACAATGAAGAGTATCCCCCCTCACATGCATAAAGGTAAACCCTGCTAAATTCCTATGTGAATCCTTCCAGAAACTTACCTTTGCCTTTATTTACAAAAATGAGCATATTTGCTTATGTTTAAGGTAGACAGATCATGTATATTGTTTAGTGACTTCCTTCTTTTTATCTAATAATAGGTCTGTATATCTCAGAGCTCTCTAAACATCAGTAAATATTATTTAGGTTGCATCTATTATATGAATAATGGATGTGTGAATAACCAATTAAACTACTGCCCATATTAATAGACATACTAGGAGTGTCCACATTTTCATTTTCCAATCAAATCTGTACTGAACACTTCTGTGTGTGTATCTTTATGACCACGAGTAAGTTTTCCTATAGGTTATTCTTAACATAGTTATGACTGGGTCAGATATTAAATTCTGACTAGTTGCTCTCCAGAACATCTGTTCCAATTTACATTTTTAACAATGATGAAAGGGAGTGTTTGTTTTTCACTTCTTTTATTTTCCACATTTTAGGAGGATATTTTTTTTGTTTTGGATATATCTTTTTTTTTTTTAAATTTGAAAGAGAATAAAACAAAAGGGGGCAGTACAGAGCAGATCAGAACAGGACAACATAGGCAACACAGTACTTTGCATTAAGTCAACTGGACATCAACAGTATCTAACACCATATCTCTTACTCTGCTATAGTTGAGCATAGTTTCAAATACAATAATATCAAACATAACACAATAGTATTAAG
>PVJX010022242.1:0-30839 GCA_004027295.1 Dolichotis patagonum | reverse complement strand
TCTCTAGAAATTAATGGAGAAAAAAGATGCTTCCATGACAAAGAGGAACTAGGAGAATTTGTGACCACCAGTCCAACCCTACAAAAAATACTGAAGGACATTCTAGGGAGAGAGAACAAGAATATGAGCATTTCAGGAACAGTGGCAGAGAGGCCTCAGTGAACGAGGCAGACAGTGGAGTGGAAGAGAAAAATAGACTTATCAATGGCAGAAAAATAGAATAGCAGAAATGAGGCAGAGAAGATTGGCTATAATCTCTAATATAGAGGGCCTTGAAATACTAACAGAGAGAAACACAGGCAGAGTAGATCAGGAGATAGGGTCCATTGAGCTGCTCTATATAGGGAGGCAGTGGGACCCAAAACAAGCAGTGCACCCCATGGGAGTGAAAAGGGAGGAACTGTCTTAGGGAGGCAGAGGATACTGTTAATGGGGTAACAAGATTTAAAATTTACATTATTCTCACCACTCTGCTTGGATGGATTACATGCTGTTCCAGTTTGTCTACTTACACTAGACTTGAGGACATGGTCAGCTATCCCAAAAATAAGAGGACATATTATGATAATCATCCCTAATTTTCCTATCAAATTAATCTGAAGCCCTGTATAATTTATACTGTCTTATTATGACTGATCTTATTTGAATCTGGTTTGTTAGATTGCTACTTTGTATTGACTGATTTTATTGAAATCTGTTATGATGGATAGCATCAAGTCTAATGTATAGGCAACTACACTGAAGATGACAAGATTCACTAAGATACCCACTCTGGTTTGATTATTACTTGCTTTTGAAGTCTTATAATATCTCCAATTCTTCATTTTTATTAATGTTGTTATACACTGCTGAGACACCATGGTAACCACTGTAGATCACTTTCTATTGCAGTTTTATGTGACTTTTCTGCCTCATGCTTTTCTAGGAATTGTTTTTTTAATCTTGCTTTGTTTTGTTTTTCCTGCTAATACAGAAATGACAGATATATAAGTAGAGACTCACGCATGTGTAGAGCTTATAAACAGTTTACTAGAACCAACTATGTAACACATGTTGAAATGAACAACTACTTTTAAGAAAAAGAGACACTACAATACCCAGTGCTGATTCCACAATGTCATGATGTTAAGTCCAGCAAAACTACCACTTTTTGTTCAAAGTGATCTTAGCTTACTTTGCCTTGTATAAGTTCAACACATATTAAGGTATGGATAGCTGTTTTGAGGAGAATGAGAGACACTATGACAGCCATTCTTGGCTTCCCTAATGTCTGGTCTTGAAGACCTGAAATGCCCTCCTCATCCTGCTCAGATCAATTCCATACTAGGTTGTTTCAAGTGAATTCCCTGTATGTGACAATATGGACAACTATTTGGAAGGAAATAAGAGTCAATATGATAGAGAGTGAATATCTCCGATTGTCTAGTTTTGAAATTTTTGTCTCTTACATTGCTTTCTTGTGATCCACTTTGCTCTGTTTTGTTGTATTTAATTCTACCCTTTTGATATAATTGCATGTATATTTGCATGGGTAAGATGGATGACCATATTGCTGTTTTTGTCAGATTGTGGAGCAGAACTGTTAACAGTCTCACTGTTTGAATGTCTACTTTACATGTTTTAACTTTGTAATTTGAACAACTATTTCCAAGAAGTCAGTATGTAATTTGTCAAGCAATAATTTCTTAGGTTTTTTTTGTTGTTGTTCCTTTCCTTTTTTCCTTGGAATACTGTATTGTTGCTACCCTTTATTCTGTTTTGTTTTGTTTTTTTCTCTTTAAATAAAATTATAAAAAAAATTTAATTCTAAAAAGACTGTAAAACAATATAAATTATTTGGGAAATTTAAAACCTTTTTTTTTTGGTACTGGGGATCAAACTCACGACCTTGCACTTGCCAGGCAGGTGCTTATGCTGCTGAGCTAAATCTCTAGCCCCAATTTTAAACCTTTTAAAAACTTGTTTTGAGGGCTGGGGATTTAGCTCAGTGGCTTAAGCACCTGCCTGGCAAGCGCAAGGTTGTGAGTTTGATCCCGGTACCAAAAAATAAAAAATAAAAAAACTTGTACATTTTATTTAGAACATATACTCAAAACGTTGTTGTTTTAAACAAACATATTACCTTTGTCCTTATTTTAGTTTTTAAAAATAGATTTAGAACGCATTCTCTAATTTTAAATGTTTTACTCAAGACTTACACTATCAAGATGTATGATCAATTAATAAGAAAATCATAACTCTCATATTATTATAAAATCATGTCATCTCACACACAGATTATCAGTTATTTTAAAACTTCTTATTAAAACATATTTGTGTCTCAAACTGTGTCATTTGTAGATATGGACACTGTACATCTACAAAAGAACAGGTAACATACTTGAGAAAAGTTTATAACAGTTTATTTCTAAACCTTGTACAAAAATTTCTGTAAAAAAGAAAAGTAGGGCCGGGGATTTAGCTCAGTGGCTTAAGCGCCTGCCTGGCAGGCGTGAGGTCGTGAGTTTGATCCCCGGTACCAAAAAAAAAAAAAAAAAAAAAGTGACCTTTAATTGTTTTTAAATTTTTTAATTTTATTTTAAAAGGGAGTAAAATTAAACACAACAAAACAGAACAGAATGGGACATAAGAAAGCATACATTTCAAAGCAAGACAACCAGAGATCTTCACTATCTTTCATATTGTCTCTTGTTTTCTCCCAAATGGTTGTCCTTATCTTTGCATATGGAGTGCTCATACTAAACAACATAGTCAATCTTTTCACAAGATGTGTAGTTCACTGGCTCCCACTTGCTAGATGGGGGGAGTAGGAGGGGGGACACGGGATGGGGGACAGGACATGAGATGTCTGATTCTCAGCCCACACACAGGCAGGATCACAGTTGCCCCCCAGAGACAGGAAGAGTTCCTTGTTCTCCCGGCACCCCAAGCAAACCATACGGTGCAGGTCCCAATGCGCCAGCGTCTCTCCCCTTCAGGCTGCTGAAAGTCTGCCACACTCTCAGGCACCCCCAGAGAGGGGAGGAGCTCCTTGTTCTCCCAGCATCCCGAGTCAACTGCACTGTGCAGGTCCTGACGTGCCAGGGTCTCTCTCCTTCAGGCCGCTGAAAGTCTGCCACACTCTCAGTTGCCCCCCAGAGAGAGGAAAAGCTCCTTGTTCTCCCGGCATCCCGAGTCAACCATATGGTGCAGTTCCCGAGGCACCAGGGTCTCTCCCCTGCAGGCCCCCTAAAGTCTGCCATACTCACCTGCTATTTCTTTCTGATGAATTGACCATTCCATTTCCAAAGTTCTGAAATGGCCAACAGACCACAGAAAGAATTCTCTTTAGGCTCCTGTTTGAAACCAGCAGCTACAGCAATCTGCTAGCCTTGCTTCAGGGCCATAAAAGTGACCTTTAAACAGCTCATTTTAAGTTCTTAATTTAATCAAAGAGTACAGTAAAGTAAGACCAGTCGATGCATTTGAGGAAAAAGCATGGATTTTAGTACCTCTTACAATGATTTATATTAAGCTATGAACAAACTCATTAATGACTAGTAAGTCACAACTATTAAACATGAAGAGCAGATTATTTATTTATTCATTTTTATTTTAAAGAGAACATAGAGCAGATTTTTTAAAACCATCTTTAGGATATTAAATAAGTTGTACTTAATAACTTCTTAAGTTTAGGTTATCTAAACTTAATAATCCCTTAATCACTGAAACACATTGTTTACACTTTATTTTTAACTTGACCTATGATTTAACAAAAGTTTTTGATGTGTACTGTTACACTAGTTAACTCAAACTTGTTAATTAGTAGACACCTTTTGATCTTGTATCAGTGTGGCACACACAGACACACACACACACACACACTCATATATAGATACATTTTACAAAATGTATTAACATACCTAAGTGCACCATTCATGAACTATATTTTTTATTAATCACAGGAAGTAAAGAATACATGAATGTATACTTAACAAATACCTCTAGTATTTTATTACAAATAATTCTGATATTTTACTTACATTGCTATCTACTTAAAATTTTCACATTTGAGACTTGTGGGATGATGGCAGAACACTGAGCAGCAGAGAAAAATGCCTCTTTAAGAGTCACTATCCAGACACTGAATATAGCATCATGAGGAAGTCAAGGAGTAAAGTGCTTCCTGGACCAAGGAAGAATCTAAAGTACAAACTGAAACTCTCAGAGAGTAAATAGAACTTCCAGTGAAGCAGAAGGCAGTAGCTGGTGGTGCTGTATCCCTGAGATGGTACTCACTTTGCAAGAGGAGCTGTTCATACCTGCGGACCCGTGGTCATGGTGATGGTGGTGGCTGGCAACCTCAGAGGCCTGTGCAGAGAGACATGGCAATGGAGGGGAGCAGTGGAGGTAGAGGACTGCACTGCCTGGTGGGAAGTGCAGAGGACTTAATTTTCCTGCAGGAGAGAGTGATTAGCTGGGAGCCATTTTAGAGATGGGCTGGCTGAGCTTGACCTCAGAACTGCTTCTGGTTTCATCTAGCAGCTCAGACCTATGGTAATTGCTTGGACAGTGGCAAACCCAATGAGTCTAGTCTCAGGGCAGGCCTGCTGAGGTTATCAACTACCCCACCACAAGGCTACTGCTGGTTTGCTGGGGTACATCCACGTGATTCAAGACTGACTCCGCTGGTTGTCTACTAGTGAAACCAGAGAGAATCCTGGAAGTGGACTATTTCTTTCTCTTTCTTTTACTTCTCTTTCATTGTTTTATGTGTTGTATATTCCAGTCAAGATTGCCATGGAATTTGTGCTGGGCAAGGGGCTAAGTTTGCCTTTGGCTGTTGGGCTGAGACTGGTCTTTCTGCTGCTGGAGTTGTCCCTGAGCCCTTTGATAAAACAAACAAACAAACAAAAAACCAAAAAATGGTGACCCCCCAACCTGTCTGTTTGTATTCTGCGTATCTGTGTGACAAAGCTTAACACAGCTTCTCCTTATTTAGCAATTGTTGGCTCATATTCACTGCTGCTTCAGACTTTTCCACATCACTGGCACTGCCTGCCCATTACGTCTGCCCCAACCAGAACTTGTTGGGTCACTGGGTTCCCCGCCAGGGCTGAGTGGCATGTATACCCCCACCAGGGCCCTGTTGCCTCATTGTGTTTCCCTCCTGGCCAGGGCTGACTCTTGCCACACGCTCCAGTGCCTTGCTGGATGACTGTGTGGCTTTTTTGGTTGGATCCATTTCTGATTTTGGAATGTTTGCCTTCATGAGTGACTTGGGACTATTAGTTCCCTTTCTATTTCTTTGAAAGTTTAAACAATATTGGGGTTAGGTCTTTTACAAAGTTCCAATGGAAAAGTGTAGTGAATCTGCCAGAAGCTCAGATTTTCTAAGGAAGTAGTTTGAAACATTTTCTGTATAGTTTAATTAACTGATATTAGATCACGAAGTATTTTTACAATTTCTAAGTTGTATTGATATGCAGTGCATCTTGAAATATAATCCTAACTGTAGGGGCTCAAAAGAATTCAAGAGTAATTTTACAAAAATAACTGTCTAAAACACCATGTGATACTATTAAAGATATGTGGTTTTGTGAAAAATAGAATGGAAGGAAAAAATCTGAAACATTGATATATACGCTATGAGATACAAGGGTGAGAAATGCAGGAAAGCATTATGGTGATAGAAGGCTGTCTACAAAATTAAGAAAAGTAACAGCAAAAGTAATGTGAATTAAGTGACCAAAGAGAAATTATGTGAAGAATAAAATAAGAAAAATAGAGTTTAGGACAAACTGAAATGGCAAAATGACTAAAGTTTAAAAAAACTGTGAAAAAGAAAACTGGGGATGGAGTCTGTGACACAGTGTTTGCATGGAAACATTGATGCCCTGGGTTTCACTGCCAGCACCATAAACAAACAAACAACAAATAATTAAAAAGAAATTAAAAATGGAGATAGAAAAAAGTCATTTTTTTCATATCCAATTGATTTCAAAGAGAAAAAAAATATTTTTAAACACCTCAACCAGAGGGCAACAATGGCACATATATTGTGCATTGTCATCCCCAAATCACTCACATAGAGCACAAGATGTCTGCATCCCATTGTCCTAACAATACCAGCACAAATCTTTCCTTACAATTACCTCAGAGAAATCAGAGGTATAACTATCTTAACTATCTTTTCTATATACATACACATATGTTGTTTCTTTAATCTTCTCACATTACTGAGACAATGATTACACATGTGACTCTGATTTATTTCACTTATGAGTATTGTCTCATTTCATCCATTTACCTATAAAAGTCTAAGGTTTATCCTTCTTTATCCCTGAGTAATACGCCATTCTATAAAAATATCACACATTTTTTATCCATTTCGCAGTTGATAGGCATTTAGGTTGTTTTCAAAATCTATCTATTACAAATGGTGCTGGTATAAACATGGATGCACATATATTGCTGTTATGCTGTTTTTAATTTTTTTTTTGTTTTTAATTCGTTTGAAAAGATAACCAGAGGACAAATAGCTGGGTTGAATGAGAACTCTAGTGCTAGTTTTATGAGGTATCTCCACACTGATTTCCACAGTGCTTGCACCAGTCTACACTCCCAGCAACAGTGGCAGAGTTCCTTTTCTCTACAGCTCATGTGGAGTCTCTTCTCATACCTGGAATAGCAAAGGTAATCTTGGGGAACAAAGGCAAAGCAGTAGGCATCACAATGCATGAAATTATACTATAAAGCAAAGAAAAAAAGACCAAAAGTCAATGGAACAGATTAGAAGATGCACAAATAACTCCAGACACATTAAGCCCACTTATCTTTGAAAAAGGTGCCAAATACATTCACTGGAAGCAACACAGCCTCTTTAAAAAGTGATGCTGGCAAAACTGGCTCTGCATAGCAGGAAGATTCAAGTTGGACCCATATCTTTTTAAAAATTATTTTATTTGAAAGAGAATAAAACAAAGGAGGACAGAACAAAGCAGATTAGAACAGAACAACATAAGCAACACAGCCCTTTACAACAAGACAACTGGATCTTAACAGTAGCTACCATAATGTCTCTTTCTTTGTAATAGTTGAGCATGGCTTCAAATACAATAATATCAAACATAACAAAATATTATAAAACCATTCAAGAGAATGAAAGAATTACAAGGTATTCTGAACCAAATAACAGAGAATGATCAATGGCTACTATAATATCTCATTTTCCATAAAAAATTTGTTTATACTATCACATATATTAAAATCCTAGTAAGATACAACATGATAGAACTGATGGTAATAGAAGAATAAAAGCATGGTAGGACTTCAAAGCAAGATGATATTAAATCAGCAATGGCTGCCACAATGTTTTGTTTTCTTCAAAACAGCTGTTCATACCATCACACAATAAAGTCAAATGAAAGAGATTAAAACCATTCCAACTGATGAATGAAAACATTTAAAGGCTTCAAAGCAATGAAATGGGGAATCATGAGTCTATAAAATCTTATATACTCTTACCAACTCTCATACTAGGGAGACTATACGGTATTTACATATGTGTGTTTGGTTTATTTCGCTTTAAGGAATGACTTGGGAAGAATTGCTTGCCTTTTGATTTCATTGAAGAGTTTGAGGAGTGTCAGCATTAAGTCTTCTTTGTATTTCTTGTAGAATTCCACAGTGAATCCATCTGGGCCTGGGCTCTTCTTTGTTGGCAAGGACTTAATTATGTTTTCAATTTCATTAATAGAAACTGGGTTGTTCAGCAGTTTTACATCTTCCTGACCCATCTTTGGCAGTTCATATGTTTCTAGGAATCTGTCCATTTCTTCTGTATTATCAAACCTATGAGAGTAGAGGTTTTGAAATAGGTGTTGATCTTCTGTAGTAATTTCATCTTTTTCATTCTTTATTGCATGAATTTGAGTTTTTCCTTTCCTTTTTTAAATAAGGTTGGCTAGGGGATTATCAATTTTATTTATTCTTTCAAAGAACCAACTCTTTGATTCATTGATTCTTTGTATTGTTTTCTTAGTCTCTATTGCATTAATTTCTGCTCTGATCTTTATAATTTCCTCCCCTCTTTTGGCTTTGGGCTTGGCTCGCTCTTCTTTTTCTAGATGTTTGAAGTGTAGCATCAGGTTGTTTATTTGTGTTCATTCTGTCTTGCTGATGTGGGAACTCAGTGCAGTAAATTTTCCTCTGAGGACTGCTTTCATTGCATCCCACAGATTCTGATACATTGTATTTGTATTTTTGTTTTCTTGTAGATACTGTTTAATTGTAGATACTCTTTAATTTCCTTTGTGAGCCACTGATTGCTGAAGAGTGTATTACTAAGTTTCCATGTGTTTGTGGGGGTTTTACAGTTTATCATTAATTTCTAGTTCTTTTATCATTAATTTCTAGTTTCATGGTGCTATATGTGATCAGATAACATGCATCGGATAATTTCAATTCTTTTGCATTTACTTAAATATGTTCTGTGAGCTAGTATACAGTCTATTTTAGAGAATGTCCCATGTACTGCTGAGAATGTATATTCTGATGTTGTTGGATAGAAAACTCTATATACATCTATCAAGTCCATTTGTTCATAGGTGTGATTCAGTTCAGTTATTTCTTTGCTGATTTTCTGTCTAGTTATCTGTCCCTTTGTGTCAATGGTGTGTTAAGATCTCCTGTTATAATTGTGTTATTGCTTATGTGATTTTTCATTTCTGTTAATACTTGCTTTGCATAGGTGGGTGCTCTGGAATTTGGTGCATATATATTTAAGATTGTTATCTCATTCTCTTGAAGTTTTCCCCTAACTAGTATGTAGTGGCATTCTTTATCTCTTTGAATCATTCTTGATTTGAAGTTCATCTTGTCTGTAAACAGAATAGCTACCCTCGCTTTTTTTTTTGCGGGGGGATCCTTTTGCATGAAGTATTGTTTTCCATCCTTTGACTTTTAGTCTATGGGTTTCCTTTTGGGTTAGATGGGTTTCTTGTAGACAGCATATTGGATGTTGTTTCTTGATCCATTCTGTCAGTCTGTTTCTTTTGATTGGTGAGTTGATGCCATTTACATTAATGGTTGTAACTGTTATATATTGGTTTATTGTTGACATGTTACCTTTATGCTGTTGTATCTTTAGCTTTCCATTCTGTTTAATTGTCTGCCTTGCTTGGGGATTTTATCCCATGTGTGTCTAGAATGTCTTTCAGTAGTCTTTGTAGGTTTGGTTTGGTGTTCGTGAAGTTTTTCAGCTGTTCTTTGTCATGGAAGTATCTTATTTCTCCATCCATTTTGAAGGACAGTTTTGCAGGGTACATCATTCTGGGTTGGAAGTGGTTTTCCTTTAGGATCTGAAATACTTTACTCCATGTTCTTCATGACTTCAGTATTTGTGTTGAGAAGTCTGCTGTGATTCTGATAGGTTTTCCTTTATAGGTGATCTGTCTTTTCTGTCTAACAGCTTTTGGTGTTCTGTTCTTATGCTGGATTTTGGGATGGTGATTATTATATGTCTGGGTGTAGTTTTATTTTGGTTTTGGCTATTTGGAGTTCTATATGCTTCACTGATCTGCATGTCAGTTTCCATTCTCATGTTTGGGAAATTTTCAGCTATTACTTTTGAAAATAGCCTCTTGATATCATTTGGACTGTCCCTTTCTTTTTCATTTATCCCTATTAATGATTGTTTTTCTTTGCATCATCTTGCAGTTATTGAATTGTTATTTCCTGATTCCTTGCTATTTTAAAAAGATCTTTCCTTTCCTTTCACTAGCTGTGATCTTATCTTTGAGGTCTGAAATTCTATCTTCACTTTCATTGAGGTGGTTTTGGCAACTTTCAATAGAATTTTTGATTTCCTGTGTTATCTCTTTGAATTTGCTTCATGCATTCTATTTTTTTCTTATAGTGTTCATTCAGGGATTCTATCTGTTTGCTTTGTTCCTCTAATTTTTTAGCTGTGTTTTCATTAGATGTGTTCACTATTTCTTGCACTACTTTTCTCATTTCTTCTTTTACTTGGGCAATTATTTCTGATTTGAGTTTCTCCATAGCTCCCCTGAATTGCTTCTTTATTTCAGTTGATATCATTTCAGGTGTATGGCTTCTATTTTCTTCTATGTGCATGGCTCCTAAGCTTTCTTGGCATGGGCTGGAGATTTGAGATTGCCTTTTGGTCTTTCCTTTTGTCATTTTTCTTTATTTCCTTGCTTTGAGGGGTGTTCCAAAGCTTCCCCTGGGTGTGTTGAGCATCACCTCTTGCACCATTAGTTCCTGGGACTGAATGAATGTCACTGAGCTTGGCTCAGTCAGGCCTGCGGGATCTCCCAAGCTCAGTCCAGTGTTTCAGGGAGTTCAGCTGGAATTCAACCACTGGGAGCACTGGTCTCAAATTCTCCATGGGCCAGGGCCAGTGCCAGTGGGCTGAAAGTCCCTCTGCATGGTCCTGGCTTCCCGGACTCAAGCAAGGCCACTAGGCGTGGTGCACTAAGGCCCACAAACCTCAGGGGTTCAGTCCAGTGTCCTAGGGAGCTGAATGGGAACTCAACTGCTGGGAGTGCTGCTCTCAAACTCTCCCTGGCCCAGCACTGGAGCACTGGGACTCAGCTTGTGCGGTCCTGATTCCCCGGCAGGTTCTTGCCTCCCTGAATTGAAAGACTTAAGCTGGGTATGGTATAGTGAGGCCCTCGAAACCTCTGGGGCCCAGTTCAGTGTCCTAGGGAGCTGGATGGGAACTCAACCACTGGGAGCGCTGGTCTCTGAACCCATATGTTTTACCACGTACTAAACTAAATTCAAAATGGATCTCAGATCTTAATATTAAAACAGAAACATTAAACCTGCTGGAAGCCAAAGTAGATAAAAACTCGTGAAGACACTGGTGTAGGCAAAAGTTTTATGAACAATATCAACAAATTTTTTTTTGTATCAGGGATCAAACTGGTAACCTCAAGCTTGCCTGGCAGGCACTTATGCTACTAAGCTAAATCTCCAACCCAACATCAACATTTTAAATGACAAAATATTTAACATTTATAGTGAGTGAAGAGATTAATCACTAGAATTCCATTACATGTTGTCTAAAACAAAATACAGTTCTTCCGTACAGTGCCATGGAGGCTCATGAAAAGGCATTTTGTTTGGTGGGAGGACTAGGAGAATAATTACTAGTGAATTATATGGCAATATGCCTGAGGAAAGAAAATTTTGTGTGGTAGACAATGTGGAAAGTTGTATACATATGAGTATAATCATTCTGATATCAACTGAAACATAGGCACAGCCTTGAACTGTGTATCCTCTATGTTTGTTGAGAAATATGAACATATCCTCTTCAAATGTGGAAAACATGTGTTAACCTACACATTAGATGAAAACAGGTGAACATGTAGAAAACAGTGTAAAATATAATCATAAAGCATTTTAATATCAAAATTCTTTTTGAAAAATGCACTATGTGCACATATCAATTAAATGGAATGTAGTACAAAATGAGAAAACCTAACAACAGCTCAGTTTAGGGGTCATTTTGTCCCACAATTACTAAAAGCAAAACCAAAGATAAAAAGAACTACAAAACTTCTAAGCCTCCTAATATGTAAGGAACATAGAAACATACCTTTACATGCATCACTGTACAAAATAAACTACGACCCAATTTGAGTACAGGCAATACCAAAATCATACACTATTCCTTACAATAACATATTCATTTATGTTAGTACAATGTATATTCACATAATGCAACTTATGATATGTACTCCAGAGATCTACTGCAACAATCAGTTTACCACATTTACAATTTAAGGTATCACTTCTGTTTCTATATTTCAGAGAAAATAATAATAGAGATCCAGTTTTATGATTTGTATATATTTGCACTACATGAGAAACATTCAAAACATTTTAAAACTGAGTTATAACTGAGAACATTGTACATTCCTAGGCATTTAATCCAATATGCAGTATTCTATGAATGACAAACAGATTTGTGTATCCATTTTTTTATGGTTTCTCACAGAACATTCTTCACTTGAAATATGAAAAAAAGGGGCTACAGATTTAGCTCAGCATCATAAGTACTTGCCTTGCAAGCATGCAGTTGAGTTTGATCCCCAGAACCTCCCACAATAAAAAATATGAAAGAAAGCATGATTTGAGATATGCTCAGAAACATACATTGATATGTGTTTCTGCACTATGAATTGCCATGTATTAATGAAAGGTCAGTTGTACATAAGGATAAAGCAAACCCTCTAAATGTACTCTCCCTTTGTGGGCCTGCACGTTTTCTGATGTTACAGGAATCACAAAATGCTCTCTAAAATTATCCACACAGGGTTTCTGTTTAGTAGGAATTTCTTCATCTACTTCAATGTGGAAAAATTGAAGGATTTGCCATATGAGTTGCATACATAAGGCTTTGATCACATGAGAATATTTGTATGTTTGCAAGTACTAAGAAACAAAATCTTTTACATACTGTTCATAGATGTTAAGATTCTCCTCTTTAATTACTCCTTCATTTATATAGTGATTTCTCTATGTATTGAAAGATTTTTTCAAATTCTTACAGAGTTCACTCCAATGTGTTTTAATGTTCATGTAAGTTACCTTATACATTCACATGATTTCTCTTAAATTTTTAAGTCTATGATAATTACTAGATGGCTGATGGTTTTTGGACTATTCTTCTTTTTCACAAACTTCACAATATCTATGTGTAGTTTATGCATTTTCAAACAGTGTAAACACATAACTTTTGTACCCTAGAAGTTTCATGTCTTTGGAAATGAGTGTATTCTCTGAGAGCTTCTCCACATTACTTATGCACAGAGTTTCTCCTCAGTCAGGTCTTTCACATTGTTGACAATGTTTCCATTGAAAACTTACCCATATTTGTTACACAGACAGTTTCTAAGCAATGTGAGTACTTTTACCTCTTTTACACTGACTTTGTCTAGTGAAGGCTTTCTCACATTTTACATATCCAAGCATTTTTCTTAAAATGGCTTCTTTCCTGTGTTTTACATTTGTCGGGTGAAGGCTTTCCCACATTGGTTATACACATAGGGTTTTCTCTCCAGTGTGAATTTTTTCATGTCTTTTGTACTGATCATGTCTGGTGCAGGCTTTTCCACAGTGGTTGCATACATAAGGTTTCTAACCAGAGTGAGTTCTTTCATGTCTTACAATGGCCGTGTCTGGTGAAGGCTTTCCCACATTGGTTACATACATAGGGCTTCTCTCCAGTGTGAATGCTTTCATGTTCTCTGTATCTACTTGAAAATTTAAATGCTTTTCCACATTGGTCAAATATACATGGTTTCTCTCCAGTGTGAGTTCTTTTACATATTGCCCATTCATTTTGGGATTTAAATGCTTTCCCACATTTATTACATACATAGGGTTTTTCCCCAGAGTCAGATTTTGCATGTAATCTACAGTGATTGTGGAATCAAAGGCTTTGTCACATTGGTTACATAAATAGGGTTTCTCTCCAGTATGAGTTCTTTGATGTCTTTTACATTCACTTTGGCATCTAAATGTTTTCCCACATTGGTCACATGCATAGGGTTTTTCTCGAGTGTGAATTCTTTCATGTTTTTTTACAACAAGCGTATGCTCTAAAAGCTTTTCTACCATGTGTACATACATATGGTTTTTGCCCAATGTGAACTCTTTCATGAGTTTTTTTTTTTTGGTACCAGGGATGGAACTCACGATTGCACACTTGCAAGTTAGGCACTAATGCTGCTAAACTAAATCTCCAACCACTCATGAGTTTTACAATTACTGTAGCAGTTGAAAGCTTTCTCACATTGATAACATACATAAAGTTTCTCCCCACTGTGAGTTCTTTCATATGCTTTACAATAAGTGCGTCTGCTAAAACTTTTTCCACAATGTGTACATACATATGGTTTCTCTCCAGTGTGAGTTTGTTCATGAATTTTACAATTACTGCATCTGTTGAAAGCTTTTCCACAATGTGTACATACATATGGTTTCTCTCCAGTCTGAGTTCTTTCATGTCTTTGGCAACCACTGCATGAAGATTTTCATACATTGGTTACATACATACAGTTTCTTCACACTGTTCATTTTTGGCATTTCCCAAATGAAATGTTATTATTGAATACTGCTACACACTGTTTACTCACAGAGTGATTTTCTACTAACAGTGTATCTCAATATCATGGTGAGAATGAAATTCTTTCTCATATTGTATATATAAATGTTTGTTCACTGTGATTTCTATCCCCTATTTGAACATATTTGGTTGTATTGAAGGCTTTCACATCTCTTTCAAAGAGAAAGGATTTTACTTTAGTGCTGTTTACATCAGAAGAATCAGAGTAGTATTTGAAAATATGGTTATATTCACAGGGAATTCTGTTTGTATGCTTGTGAAAGTAGTGGAGGTCAGTGCAGATTTCCCCATCTTCAGATCCCGAATACTCATGTCATTGGAGTCTAGTGTTAGCTATGAAGGGAACTCTGGGCAATATTTTACCAAGGAAGGGCATTCTGCAAGCATACCATTTACTTGGTTTCGTTCTAATTGATTCCATGTGCTTATTAATATGTGGAGTCCAAAGTCTCCTTCTTCATATAAAGGCCTGAATTTATATTGTAAGCATTTCTTTACTTCTTCCCTTATGTAAAAGAAAAAATGAGAAAATATGATCAATTACTTTTAACAGTCATTTTATTTTATTAATGATTTTCTATGAGGGAATCAGGTTTGTTGCCTTCTAAAAATATTTGACCATGAATTGTCCATATACTCTGAATCCTGGCTTGAAAAGAGCATTTTCCAAAAGCATAATGTACATTTTTTATTTATAATTCACATGACAGCAATACAGAATACTTTGCTTTGGAGTAATTCCTTTTGTGTAATATATATGTATGCATATCACATGTGTTGTACTTTTGGTACCCTTTCTTCCAGAACTGAACTCCTGCAGCCTTCCATTGAATCTCTTAAGATTCTCTAATCCATCTACTGCTCACTTTTCTGCAATCCCAAGCTTTATTTTAACTCCTAACTCCTGTCTGAGTTTTTATACAAATTATAACTGGTACTGATATTTATATCTCACATATTGGGCATAAGATTATGATTACAGAATCCAGCCATCTTTTCTTAAGTGACATCATATTATAGTTCTGTATGGCTGAGAATTCCTCATGAAGATAGACACATGACATTTCATTTAGTATTGGAGATAGAATGCAGAGTTTTAGCACTGAGCTACACTCCAGTCCTACTTTTTTTAAATACACTATTATCAAACATTGTTACAGAGGCTAAGCTTGAATTTATGTGTTTGCTCTCACATGTTCACGGTATTAAAATTCATGTGAATCTACTTCATTGCTTTAATATATTCATCTGTGAATGAACATATAGCATGTTTCTTCAGCTTAGGTACTGTGCATTCTGCAGCTACAAAGATGGGTATGTATGTATTATCATCATATGATTACTTGAGCCTTGACAGGAAGATACCCAGGAAGTATAGTTGGATAAAACAGAGTTTCTCTTTTCTTTAGACATCATCATGACATATAGTCTAAACTAGCATTGACTGTGTGTAGCAGGATGATCACTACCTCATGGCAATCCTACTTCATTGATGTCCTGAGTGTTGGTAAGGTAGGTATGCACCACTATCAAGGCAAAATAGAATTTCTCTTTTCATTCTTTTCAAATATGGTTATGCACATTTGCATTAATGGTATGCTTTATGAGTTATGCACCAGAGAACAGGATGTTGTGTCCAAAATATTTTGGAACACGAGTGCACTGAAGCATGTGAACGACTTTCTAAAAAGAACTACTGATCAACATCATGGCATTTGTTTACTTTTTGAATTTGACCGTGAGATTAACACGTAGAGGAATATTCAATGTGTTTACTGCTTTTAAATACAGATAGTAATGCTTATATAAATTGGTTTCTATGAAAGTAGTCTCTTCAAAACATTGACATATATACGTGATTACATATTCTGTACTTGATCTTTAGTCTAAACACAATGCTTGCATCTATGGAGAAATTTCTTGAGACTGAAATAATTGGATGCTGTTTTTACTGTTTCTCCAAATACCGTGACTCTTCAGGAACATTCATATTTTCAGAGTGAAAATTACCTTATGCTTCTGTATTCTTTACATTCATGTTCAAATTGCTGCTCATCCTAATTTGTTCCTGAATTGAATAAACAGAAATATAATAATAAACAACTATATTACACAAAAATTAACAGATGCCAGTTAGATTCATAGCATGATGCAAGTATCCTGGAAAATGCATTAAGATCTTGCCATCTGCAATTAAGGAAACTGTACTGATGCGCAACACTCCATTGTCTCAACATAGATAAAATGACACTTTTCTTACCTACAACAGCCAAGTTCCTAAAGTTTTCACACATCACATCTGTATAAAGCTTCTTTTGGGAGGGATCCAGCAAACCCCACTCCTCCATGGTGAAGTTCACAGCCACATATGCAAAGCTCACTGTCTCCTAAATCAGCCAAGGAGGCAGAGTGAGACTAGTGACACCTTGAACCACCTTAACTCATAAACCTCTGAAGTGAGGACATGACAGCTCAGCCCAGTTGGGTTCCACATGTATCTCCAGCAAAGGTGGGGACAACAGCAAAGCATAAGTGCCCAGCTGGGGCGTCTTTGCTTGCCTAGCTCTTGGGAGAAACTGAAACTGGAATCTGACCATATGTGCAGGGGAGAGACAAGCTGAGTTCAAGAGCAAAGACTGCACGGGTTGAGCTCCAAAAACAAGCGACCTAACACACAGAAACCCGAAGCCCTGAGGTTGCCACACATGCAGACTATTAGTAACATTTTGTCATGTGACATGAAGTTGTTAAACGCATATGATAAACCCACTGCTTTGGGGGAGTACTTCGTTTCCTCCCATCAGGTGAGAGGGCTCCACCTGATCTCAACTTTCATCTTTTTATTTATCTTCTTCCTATCCTCCTCCTGGGAACATCAAGAGCCATTGTGACCCCAGTCCAAGGGTGATTCCATAAGGCCCCAACAGTGGCATACATGATGGGCAGGTGGAGCCAGTGACACAACAAATTTGTCACAGTAGAACAATATGAGCCAAAACGTGGTAACTTACGTAGTATGTGTTATATCCTTCATCAGACAGACCCATGGAACAGGAGTGCACAGAAAGAACTGCCAATTTTTATCTAAGGGCTCAGGGAGAACTTCAAAGCACAATACCAATCTGAGCCCCACATTCACAGGCCAAGATCAACAACCATATTCTTCACAAATCCCACAGCACACTTGGCCAGTGAACAAAACATTTCTGAAATCCAACTTGGACCTACCACAGAAACCAATATACCAGAGGAATTTTATAACTTTAATACTTCTCTGTTTGTTTGATTGGTTTTGCTTTTCCCATTTGCTTGCTGGTCCTATGTTTTGTATTCTGTTGTTTGCTATCGCTTTATTTTTGGTGGGTATTTTTTAACTTTTTTTTTTACTTTCACAATTTAGACTGCTAATACTTCTTTTTGTTATCTTCTACTCATCTTCTTTTTTCTCTTTCCTTAGATATACTGCTTGATTTTTCAATACATTCATGTGCATAATCTGTTTCTTTTCCATCAAGTTCACTTTGATAGTCCTTTGCTTTCTTTTCAAGGCTGCTCCTCCTATGCCCTCTAGTTTCCCCAAACTTGGATGCTTTCCGTTCAGCCTTGCTCCTACTGTATTTGACTTCATTCACCTGTCTCTCTTGTCCAAGTCCCTCTTAGTCCTGCTGGGAAAGAGGGTACAATCCCTGCATTAAGAAGAAAGTCATTGTATCCAAGTTCCTGGTAAATGTCAGAGTGACTCATGTAACAGTAGAAATTCCTCCTGTAGTTAAATGGATCTGGTTATAGTATGTAAGTAGCGATGCTTGTTTTAGGTTATTGTAAGTGATAACTGTACTAATTTACCTGCTACACCTGTTATCAACATTTTAACTTCCTCATAAAACAGCACTGGAATTGTATAGGGTTACAACCATCAGTAGAGTCCACTGCCAAAGGATTAGGTGCTGAGCCCAATGCATAGCAACTTCTCATCCTTAGTACATTGGGAAGGTAGGTTCTCAGCATAAGCACAAAGACCCACAAACACCTGCAGAGAGAAGTCATCCCGAGGAACAGACAGTTCCTGGGAATACTAGGGATAAACCTATCTAACATAAGAAATGTACAAACACTAATACACAAAACAAAATAAAATGTGAATTAGAAAATCTAATGAAAACATGCAGAAATAAAATGCAACTGAACATGCCCAGCCAAAAAAGGACAAGTCCAGAGCACAATCAGATAGAGGAAATCAGGAGCTCACCACTGGAAATTTCTGAAATGAAAACAACATACTTAAGACACAATGGGTGAGCCGAAAGAAAAAAAAAAACCTGCTACATTTCAAAAAGAAATGTTGAACAAAATGAAAGACACTGAACCAGATATCAAGTAGAAAAATAGATCAGTTCAAGAAAATGATAGAAACCACACATGCCCAACATAGCAAACAAATGGAATCTAGGAGACAGTTTGAAACTCAAATCAAGGAGACTAAAGACTAAATAGAAAATATTTGCAACAGACTTACTGGAGGCCACAATAGACTGTCAAATCTAGGAGATAGTATTGAGTTAGCAAGCATGAAAAGAAATGTATCTTAAGAACAACAAGAGGCGATCAAAAATTGATTCAACAGCCACAAGGTGAAGCAAATTTGAACAACATAAGATGGACAGCAGTCAGTCAGAAAGCCCAAGACACCACAAAAGCCATAATAAAACTCTTCACAGAAAGAATGGCAGAAAGTCTCACAGAGAAAGAATTTGACATAGGAATAAATGAAACATACTAACTTCAATTGGCCATGGTGAATATAAGTACTACAGAAAGGCATTTAATAATCAAGATTCCAGAATTTCAGCACAAGAACACAACAGTAAAACTGGTTAGAGACAACAAACAAAACACCAAGAAGGAAAGCTTATCAGAAGCACAGCACACCTCTTAACACCAATCTTCAAATGAAGGAGTCCTGGCAATGAGGTACTTTCAGTCCTATAGGAAAACACCTTTCCCCGAGATTGATGTATCTGGCAAACTATCTTTCAACATCAATGGAGAAATAAGAAACTGCCATGACAAGGAAAGGTCCACTAAGATTGGAAACCAAGAGGGAAAGAAAGTTACTACATACTGGTTCAGGGAAAACTAAAGCAGAAGTGGTAAAAAATCATGAATGCATATGTGCATATTTGTGTGTAAAAATGCATAAAACAAATATAAATGGATACAAAAAATCAAATAAGCACTAACACAACTATAATGAGGGATCGCAATACCCCACTCTCCCATATAGATAGATCAACTAGACAAAAAAATGAACAACCTGTAAGCCAGGCATACTGAGGCATTCCTATTATCACAGCACTCAAGAGGCTGAGGCAGGAGGATCCTTGCAAGTTCAAGACCAGCATGGACTACAAAGTGAGCATAAGGCCAGCCTGAACCACATAGTGAGACTCTGTCTCAAAAAGACTAAAAAAATTAAAAATTAAAAAAAATAACTACCATGTAACATAAGAAAAACCTGAGAACAAATACATTTAGTAGATATCTACACAGTGTTCTACTGTGTAAGATAACAATATACATTCCTTTCAGTTGCACAGGGGATGTTTTCCAAAATAGACCACATATTAGTCCAAAAATATGCTTAGTAAAAGTAGAGGAATTGAAATCATCCCATGCAGGAAAACAGTGCAGTCAAGTTGGAAACCATCAGTAAAAAAACTGCAAAACCTTCATAACCACATGGAAATTAAAAAACACTCTCCAGAAGAAATCAGTGAGTCACAGAGGTTACTAAAGAACACATTGAACAGTAACTTAATTAAATAATAATGTTGAGAGAAATTACAAGAAATTAGGGGACACA
The DNA here is from genome assembly GCA_004027295.1 of Dolichotis patagonum. Classification (NCBI taxonomy): domain Eukaryota; kingdom Metazoa; phylum Chordata; class Mammalia; order Rodentia; family Caviidae; genus Dolichotis; species Dolichotis patagonum. The sequence continues at coordinate 10,833 of PVJX010022242.1, read as the reverse complement.
AAGAAAGCAGTCCAGAAGGAAAATTTATAGCAATGATGTTTCAAAAAAATGAATGTTGAACCTCGTATTTCTAGAGAGTCAGACAATATGTCATAAAAGCCAACATTCATTCATGATAAAATTCTACAGAAAATTGAAACAGGTGTTCTTTATCTCAATCTGATAAAAGATACCTATGACAAACAAACAGGTAATATCATAATACATGGTCACAAACTGAAAGCTTGCACTCTAAAATCAGGAAGAAGACAAAAATGTCCACTATCACTACTACTGTTTAACACAGTTTTGGAGACATTAATCAGAGCAATCAAACAAGAGACAGAAATAAAAGGAAGGAGGATTGGAAAGGAAGAAGTAAAATTTCAATATTTGTGCATGAAATGATTCTCTACATAAAAGAAATCACATACTCCACCAACAAATTTGTACATTTAATAACCACATTCACTAGTGTAGCCGGATAAAGAGACAAAAGTGAAAAATCAATAGCTTTCTGGTACACAAACAATATACTCATTCTAGAGAAAATAGAGAAACCACATACTTCACAATGCCATTCCCCCAAAAATAAAATCCTTGGGAATAAATCTAACAAAGGTAGTAAAAGACCTGTACATTCAAAATTTTAATACCCTGAAAAAGAAGATTGAAGAGCATATTCCAAATTATAAAGATATCCCTCAATCATGGATGGGAGGAATCTACATATTGAAAATGCCCACAGTCCCCAAAGTGTTATACAGATTTAAAGCAATTCTGATTAACTACCATTACCATATCTCAATGGACTAGAGAAAACATTGGAAAATTACATTTGGAAATAGAAGAGACCAGCAATAGCAGAAGCAATTCTGGGCAACCAAGGTCAAGCAGGAACATCAATTCCTTACTTGAAATTGTACTACAAAGCTACTCTGACTAACTCAGCATGGTACCACAAAAAACAGTAGACCCTAGGATCATTGCAACAGATACAAGATTCAGACACAACTCCAAACACACTTAGTGACCTTATTCTTGACAAAGGGGCTAAACACATTCACTGGAAGAAAGATAGTCTCCACAATAAATCTGCAGGACAACCTGGCCATCCACATGCTGAAGACTAAAACTGGATGTCTATCATCATACTCTAAATTGAAGTCAAAATGGATCAAAGATCTAAATAGTAACACAGAAACACCAAATCCATTGGAAGAGAAATTAGTTTCAAATCTTGAAGACATAAGTGTTAAGCACAGACTTCATGAAGAAAATCCAGACTGCATGGGAAATACTACAAAGAATCAACCACTGGGTTGTCATCTTATCAAAAAGTTTTCACACAACAAGACAAAGTACCAAGTGTGAAAAAGACAACTTAGCTAATAATGACAAAAATCCTTAGCCAATTGTCCCTCAGACAAAGGACTTAAATCTAGAACACGGAAACAACAGAAAATATCAGGTCCCCAAAATTCCATGACCCAATAGACCAACAATCAGCATCTGAAATCAATATGCATTTCTCAGGTACAGAAATACATATGGAAAATAAATATATGACAAAATGTTCACCATCATTCGTCCTTCAAGAGGTGCATATGAAAACACAAATTAAGAGTCCTTCTTACTCCAGAAAGAATGGGTATTCATCATGAAATCAAGCAATAACAATAGCTGAAAGGAACGTGGGAAAAAGAAAATAGCCGGAAGGAATGTAGGAGTTGGTGTGTCCCATCCAGGAAATCAGTATGGAGATTCTTCAAAAGGTAGTATCAGAGGTCCCATTCTACCTAAGTATTCCCCCTGTGGGTTTTTCTGAGAAGAGTTAAAAACACCATGCCACAGTGGGAGATGTGTACTCACGTTCGTAACAGTACAATGTGTAGTAGCTAAAACTTGAATACAACACAAATGCCCATTAACAGAAAAGTGGATAAAAAAGTTGTGGTCATTTTAGGCAATGGAATACTACTCCGCCTTAAAAAAGGATACTCTGATTAAATTATCAACTTTTCAGTTGTTTAAAATTCAATGTTTTTTTTCCTAGAAAAACTTTTACAAAGTATGATTTCAAAAACATGTGATTATCCACTTTTCTCATCTCAAGTATGTGATATATGTTTTATGTATATACATATGATATATGTTTTATGTTTATGTATATGTGCTCATATCTATAAGTGAGAAACTTTGGATCCCAAATCAGTGTTGAGAACAACTTTTGAATAGCTGATAACCTATAAGTAGTGTGAAATATTTATATAATAATGTGAAAGCTCTGTCTTTCTCATGAAGTGATCACATATCTTGTCAGTGTAAATCTTCAGTGAAACATTTGTTTCAAAAACTTTTTAAAAACTTAAAACTTGGACAATGGTACTATTTTTCTTTTAAAAGAGCCTTGCATTTTTGAACTTTTCTTAATTAAATGTACAAAGTCCTTTTAAGAGGAAACTTTACATTTTCTAAATACTTTGTGTTTTCCAGTCCTGCTATAATTAAAGTTTTAAAAAATTACTTAAGTGTAACCTAATTCCAGGACTAGGGAGGACAAGGGAGGAGGACTGCCACAAGTTTGAGCACAGCATGAACTATATACTAAGTTTTAGGCTTTCTGGAACTGCATTGTGACACTCTTTCTCAAAAAAAAAATATATATATATATACATACACACTAACTTAGGAAATTCATATGAATTTAGGTATATGCTTTTAATTATCTTTTACATTTCTCATTGTACAAACTACTATTGCATAATTTTCATAGTTTTCAAAATGTCATTGTTCAAATATGCAATCAAAGAAGGGAAAAGATTTTAGGTATATGTATATATGTATATATCTATACATGCACAACATAAATATACTGCTAATCTCTGTGAGCTCATCAAAAAGAATTTCTGCTTTCATTGTTTGACAATTTCATGTCTATCTTTTGTAATCTAAGCAACAACTTTGAAGATAACAATACACAATGAATTAACTATTTTTATGTCCTATTATGTTTTAAAATTCTGTAATCATTGTATTTATTTTTTGATTGTACAATTTATTAATTGATTGTATTTTTTGATTGTAAAAAACTTTTAAAAGCCAAATATAATGCAATCAACCGTGATTCTTACTACTATTCTGCATATCTAAATTGCTTTCTAAATTAACTCTTTGGGTACTGCTTACACTCTTGAATGAAAAAGGGCTAATTGTGATGGGATAACACAATTTTGCTCATAAATCTATGTTCTTAGTTGGTAAAATACATGTTGTTTGTATACTGTTGAAAATTATTTACAATTGCCTATATGTTCCTAAAATTTCTCAAGATGTTACTAGATGATGATTCTTGATCTCAGTATTAGTAAAGTGTGTGCTTTTTGCCTAATGCTGGTTTACATCAGTTTACAAGAGGTGACTCGTAAGTTTCTGCTTGACATCGCTATATGTCAATAATAGAGGTATATTTTAACTGAATGATCACCATTTAAAAAAAATACTTCAGTACTGTGGTTTAAATTCAGCACCATATGCATGTCACACAAGTTGTTTTAAATGGGAAACACAGCCCCACTGTTTTCACTTTATGTTGTACTGGGTCTTGCTCCACTTTCCAGACATGCCTCAGTGTCTCAAATGTCTGACATGCAAACTGGGCACCACAATGTGTTAATGAAATTTTATTTAACAAAACACTGTAATGCTGTTTAACAGCGGTGTTTAAAAACGAAAAATAGGGCCAGGGATTTAGCTCAGTGGCAAAAGGCCCTGCCTGGCAAGTGCAAGGTCATGAGTTCGATCCCTGGTACCAAAGAAAGAAAAACAAAAAACAAAGCAAAGGAAAACCAGTGGTAATACAGCACCCCTTCTTAGTGAGGCAGGGTGACAAAGGTCTGTCATCTCAGCACTGCAGGAGACTGAGTCATGATCAAAAGTTCACTGTAAGCCAGGTGAGGTAGTGTATGTCTGTAATTCCCAGCACCTGCCAGTCCCGGGCAAAAGGATCTCCTGACTTTAGGCAGGCTGGACTCCATTGTAAATTTGAGCCCAGCCTGACCGTGACAGCCTGCCTGACCCTATCTCAAAAATCAAACAACAGAAACAAAAACAAAGAATCAAGCAAACAGATTCAATGCAGTCCGGATAGACTCGATCTCAGATTTGAAAAAAAAGCTTGGGAAATTCGGTGAAGAGCAAAAGTCCTGAGTTCAAGGTTCTATGCAATGTAGGGAATGGGATCAGACAGCAGCGCACCACAGCTCCTCCAGCTTATTCCTCCTCTCAACAAGGTCTCCACACCACTCCCTCTCCATATTCAACTGAAGAAGTAACTGTGGCCTGCTGCTGCCTTAAACTGCACTCTGAGCTGGCAACATAGTCTTGGGAAAACAGTGCTGAGTACCAAAAATGTACCTGCCTAAGACAAGGCAGGAGGAATTCATTGTATAAAGCCTTTAGAGATATGGGAGGTCACAGAAGACCTGGCAGAGAGCTTCCAGCCGCCATTGCAGTTTCCTCCTTTTGCATCCGGACCTCAGTCCTATCCCCTCCCGACCCATCTCAGGGCACCCATCCCGCAGCCTCACCATTGTGTAGCCTGAGGGGCTCCCCACGGTCCTTCGCCTACAGTCAGTCTGTAGCCAGCAGAAATTCCAGAGCAAGAAGGTCTCAGCAGCTGGCCGGACTCTTAGCAACGTGCTTAGGTTCTGGACTTCCGCGCAGGGAAACAAAGCCCTCCTTCCTCGGCCCACCTGATTGGACAGTCCACGCGCCCCGCCCCTCAACACTGATTGGCTCCTGCTCCTTGGCTCGCCCTCTCAGCTAAGACTGACAAGAAAAACCACTCCTTACAAGTGTAAATGAAACCCAAATGGCAGAGTGTATCCAAGAGTTTTCAAGAATCATTTCTCATGCTGACCCGCCCTAGCCTTGCTTTGAGAAGTGTTTCCTCCATGTCTTGCAGAACAGCATCTTCCTTTTTGAGGACACGGTGTCTCAGCCAGATTTAGTAAACTCTATGTGATCCTACTGCATCAGCCTCAGCAAGTCTGGGATTAGTGGCACGCAACCATCGCTGGCTCCTCCTGTCTTTTGAGTAAACTCAGGCGACTCTTCCTGGGTGTTGCCGCTCAAAATGGGGTCACAAGTGTCCCAAGACAGTTCTGGAGTTTAAATACTATGGAGAAATACTGTGAGAGAACATCATGAGATCAGGTAATGCCAGAACACAACGAATGGAGGGAGGGCTAGAAACTGTGAGTGGTAAAAATTGGTAGTAACGTAGTTTGCTTCATGGCAAAGACTACTTCACCGAGTATATCTCAATTTACTCATCTGAATGAAAGTAGGTAAATCTATGCCAGAGTGGGGATGGAATAATGGAATAAATGTACTTCATGGTGTCCAGGCAGGTCAACTGAAAGACTTCAGACTATCTGTTCACTTCCTTTTCCTGCGCTTCCTTTTCCTTTCCTTACCTTCTCCCTATCACTTCCTTGCTGGCACATCTTTGTCTCTGAGCCTTCTGCTTCTCATATTGTATTTTCCATTCCTTTCTCATTGTCTTCCACTCTGATATTTCCTTTTTCAACTCAAATAATAGCCGACTTCAATCTCTGAAACACTAAGCTGATATATCTTTTATTCTTAAATTCTGGGTGTCAGGTCAATTGGGCCTACACTAAGAAACTAGTACAAGCAGTAAGTGTGTGAGCAAATGACATGCATAATGTATCAAATCTTTCTTTAGGAAACTATATAAGTGAGTTGTCTCTATGACTACTCTTCATTGACTTTCTGCACATGAATATATTTCAGAGTGACTGCATCAACACTTGTCATATAAGACAACACTCTATGGGAAAACCAACGGTAGGCACTGAGTACCTCTGTAAGGACAAAACCCTCAACACCATTTTCACATGCACCACCTACTTTCCCTTGCTCTGTCCCGGTGGCCGTCAGCAGTATAGAACTGTTCAGAATACACAGAAGAAACATAGCAAATAGGTCAGCATCTCAACTGCACTGAAGTGATGCTCTTGGCCTTTTCTCTCTAGACTCAAGGTACACCTCAATTTTGAATCACTGGACTTAAGACTTGTTCTCCACTGGGTTTTTTCTCATGCTCTATACCAACTGTGATGTGTTGGGTGATATTAATATATCCAAACCAAGCATCTGAATTTAAACCATGAGGGTTCTTGCATTCTGACTGTGTTCACCAACGAATAAGAAAAACAATTCTAGGATACTGTATCTGGATACAAAACAGGCAAGAGTTCCTGCATATTGGAAAGTCAACATGTCATGAAACTTATTTCTATACTACAAAATGTAAAGAAGGAAAACTTATCCAATATAATTGTTTTGTTTTTTGTTTCTTTTTTTATCTTTTTGAGACATGGTCTTCTATGCGTTTCAGGCCAGCGTTGAGCTCACTTAGTAGCCCAGGTTAGTCTTGAACTTGAAACCATCCTCCTGCCTCAGCCTGCTGAGTGCTAGGTTTACAGGAGTGTGGCACTACACCCCTCATATGTAACATAAATTAGCCACTCTTTCCTGTATATTGAAGCTTTCTCAGTATTTTAATTGAATATTTTCACAAAATGCTCCCATTCTCGAGATTTACATACTGTGTTCCCCATTTTTGAAGAACAGAGTCACAGTAAGGACTATGCATGAGTGACCCTTACATGTCACACCAAATCACAAAACACATCACCCTATTGTGACCCACCATCCCTCTTTCTTTGCAATATCCCTCTGCCTTCTTCCTTGTTCTGTCATAGCCATGAATAGCCCTTTCTCCATGGAAGAGCTTGATGTAATGTGAATATTTTAATAAAATCTTCTCAATTTTCTTCTCATTCAGACTAAAAGCCAAAGTTTGTTTGGACACATGGTTCTACTCTGATGTGGTTTCACTGCATGTCTGAAGTCCTCTCCTTTCTCTCTTGTTCTCACTCCTTTGCAGCCTCACCAACCTTTCTTCTAGAGACTCCTGCAATTGTTAGATAGAATTCTGCTTTGGAACCTGTGCACACATCCTGTGTTAACCTGGATCACTCAGTCCTCAAGTACTTAATGCCTCAATCTTTGTTCATTCAATCTCATTTTTATGGCAACTTTTCTCTTGACCAACCGGTGAATAATTGAAACATCTGAAAGCTGTGATGTTTCAATCCCTTCACTTACTTGCTTTAATTATTACTATACTATTCAACATTGTCTGATATAATATGCAGTTTCTCTAATAACATGCCTTAATTAACCATTGCATACACCAATCTCTATCTCTTTAGTATGTAACTACTGTGAGTGCAAGGATCTTCATATGTGGTGCTCATGTTTAATCCTCATTTGCTAGAGTAGTATTTTGACCATGGGTAATTATTTCTGATGGAATTTAGGAGCCAATACATGTACTCTGGAAATCACCTAAGCAGAAAGTGATGTCTTCATCATATCCCATGAATACATGGATTATCTCATGATTATGCTTAACGTTTAATTTTGTTGTAGGACCACAATCTCTTTATAGAAAGGAGGTTCAGGTTTCCCTCAAATCAGAGGCTTCTGTTCATGTACTAGAGAGTATTTCTTTTTCTCTTTGTGATGAGGGAAGAGACACAGCTCCACTATCTCCATGTCTACAGGACCCAGATCCCTCCCACCCCTACTTCAATCCTCCTCCAGGTTGGAAGACTCCCTTCAATATATTCCGGACCCTCCCTTCACAGGACAAATCCCCAGAGGATAGAAAACAAATGTAATATGAAAATCAGTTACCACCTCCTGGTCAGGCAAAGTGGTAGTGATGGAACAAGTCATGGTCTTCACAAGGAGTCTCTGATAATCACAACCATGGTTACTGAGGTAGTCACTGCTGTCCACAGTTGAGGTCTCCCCCAAGGCAGGAACGACCTCACCATAACTGTCCTTCCATACTGCCTGTAGCTCTGGATAGCATAGTGTATATGTGTATTTCTGGGGAAGCCCCAAGTTCTTGTAGCCCTTTATCTCACTGAAGGACTTGGAGCCCATTCCTTGAGAGGGAGAACACCAGCTGAGGCAACAGTGCAGTACTATCTCAGCCACCATGTCTTAGAAAGTCTGCCATCACTTAGCAATGACCCCTTAAACATCTAAAAAGGAAAACAAAACACAATTGATATTCAAAAACATAGGGAAACTATTGCCAATAAAAAAGCAAATAATAGGAGGACAGAAAGAAATGGGAACAAAGTAAAACTGAAAACTTCAGGGCAAGCATTAATACCTATAGATTCTTGTTCAGTACCCAGGGAAGATGGTTTATTTGATGGTGGGAAGAGAAAATTAAAGAGAGAGACAAACAGCTACTCTGGAAAAGCAGGGAGCATTCAAAGGTGAAATACTCTAGGAAAGTGACACTTTGGATATCTTTCCATCTGTATTTCATGAAACATTCAGTATGGGACGATATCAAGGCATCTGAATGAGACCAAACATGGAGCACCATTTAAGTCTGCAATGCAGACATTTCCCTTTCCTGTTTTCTCCTCTCCAGTCACCTTTTCTATAGCTTCATTCAGCTTCAAACCTTCATTCAGCTTACAGTCTTCACTGAGCCAGGGGATTAGAGGTCTTTCAGTGAGAGGCTTCATTTGGTTCATAACATCTAAAATAGCATTTTTTAAGTCTATGTTTGTAAGCTTGATTAAGTTTTATCTTCAAAGAATTTCTAAGTTTGTATTGCATATAAACATAGAAATTGCTGGGAACACATAAACTGCCATTCAGTGCCCAATACCATGTAACACACAAAATAACCTCATATATTGGTTCTTGAGGTCTGAATGCTCATGCCTAGGGACTATAAATTACAGAACACTATAAATTACCTCAAAATATAAAATCTTTTCAGCAATAAATACAGTGCAAAGAAAAATACCTTGGTAAAAATTGAAGAAATATAAGAATCTTTGGACACATAATAAAAACACGGTCATGTTAATTTTGCTTAACCTGAGAATTTTGTATCTAGTTAAGAAAAAAATATCAAAGTCACAACCACTGAAACTGTACAATGCAATTTCTTGGTATGTTGATATTGCAGAATAATTACAAACATGTGGAGAAAACACTATAACAATCCTCTGAGCAAATTGGAATACCCGGAGGTCCAGTACATCAATCACTGTCATCACCATGAGATCTGCAGCATTATTTACTACTGTATGAGGGAAACTAGGTAGTTACTCATTAACATCTCTTGGTTGCTCCATGTCCACACATGGTAACCATCACTATCCTCTCAGCTTCTATGGGCTTGTCAGTGTTACATGTGAAATAACATACGGTCAAACTTTAATTTGTCTAAACATGGTACATTTCAGTTAATGATCTCTTGCTTAATTCACAGTGGTACAAATGAAAGGAGTTCCTTTGCTGTAGTCTAAATTAAATTTCATTTTATGAATAAAATTCACTTCTTCCCTTCAACTATTCTCCTGTCCATGTATTGTAGGCTGGATTGCAAGGTGTTTGATTTTTCCAAATTTAGTGTCAGAAGTGGACACACATTTTCAGTTATTTTTCTTAGTGCCTTTTCATCATTCTTTTTCTAGTGAAAATGGTATTTAACACCGATCCTTGCATATGCTCTTCATGTAGCTACACTCCTAGTCCTTAACTCATTTTTGACATAAAAATAATCATATTCAAACATGGCACTGTTTAGTATCTTGAAACATACATATAACATGAATAGTGGCAGAACTCATCAGAGTTCTCATTTGTCTCTCCTCAATTTCTAAGAATAGTTAATTTTTAACTCTGAGCCCATGGAATCGATGCTCACTCCATTTGACTCATCTGTCCAACTATGAATATTACTTCTGGGATAGTCTGATCTCCCCAAGACATCAGAGGTAAGAAACAAGTGCTTGTGAACCTCATTCAGCTCAAAATTAAGAATATACTAATTTTTAAATTTCTTTTTTCAGGTGGATTACAGTTATTGAACTAACATCATATCTCATGTCTGTTTCCTCATTTTCACATGAAACTAAAGCCCCTATCATCTTTGGGAGGCAAGTATTCATGTGTTTGTATTTGTCAAACCATGTCACGTTCTCAGGTCCCATGAATATCAGGGTAAAGAATATTGGTAGACACATTGCGAGGGACAGTCACAACATTTGATGAGGATTGAAAGAAAGCTCACAATCAGATATTGCAAGTATAAACTAGACAGTCCTGTCAGAAAATTATCTGACAGTTCCTTTAATGGTGAAAGATAAATTTTTTTCTCCATCCATTTCTATTCATCAACACATTACTCCACCCTCAGTATGACATATAGCAGACATCTACTCTGGGTCTTCATTTCAATACATCTGGTGGTAACAGTTTTGCTGAGAATCCTGAAATCATACAGAATAAAAGTAAAATTGTGCATATGTACACAACATTTGCTTTTCATATCAGTCTATTAAATCCCATGAAAGCCCACTAAGCTAACATGTCTGCATGTAATCACCTCTAAGACCCAAGATGAACATATCTTAGCTAGTAAATTTCAACTGTCTTAATATTTATCACTTAGGTTGATTTCAACATGTGCATTCAATGGAAAATGCCATATTTGTATATTAAAATATTCTATGTAACTCATTATTTCCTCTCCTAAACATATACATGTAAATATGAAGAAATGAACCCAAAATAATGTTTATATGAATGCTCACAGCTTGTTTTTCATTGAAGCTGACAGGAAGTCATGTTTCCAGAATCAATAAATTGCTGAGTAAATGATAATCTAAGTTATCCGTGGAACAGGAATTTAAACAAAAACATGAGGTTGTA